>JAODIE010021517.1:0-36561 GCA_027575565.1 Diploeciton nevermanni
TCACCATTGTCTTGGCAGTCGTTTACGCTAATAGCGGTGATGAGAAAGCACCGGAAGGCAAGCAAGCAAAACGAAATGGCGACGATGACAACGCAAAGCACCTAAAAATCTAAACATACTAAGCCGATACAATCCGATCACGATCACTAAGCCGATCAAAAGAGGTAACATATTAAACGCAGAACCGGACTCAGACTAGTAATATAACGGACTTTACTCGCTGGCGGCTCAGTCAAGGATGACGTAGTTGGAATTGGGAGAGCCTAAGACAGGTTAGCCTTCACGAGGGCGATGGTGCGTGTGGCGTAGTATTACACACACGGGACTCTCAAAGAGAATACACGTAAGGCTTCGTGTATTGAAATGCAGTAGATTATGACCTGATGCCTTCGACTGCGACGAGTTGACGAAGTAAAAGACTTGGAATGGTTTTGTTTTGCTTTAATCAATACTTAAACACTTTTTACACTTCGGAACTCAATCGGACATTGACTGTAAAACTTTGAGTGTTTTTGGCTTGCAAATGAGCTTCTTTATATAGGAAGATTTGCACGCCAAAAGTAATTTATACAAATGATTTATCTATTCTATGATGCGCACCAGATGCATCCTATTCATTCCTGTCTATGCTAGTACAAATAAACTATTCTTATTTAATGGCAATAAGATAAACTTAATATGGCATGTAATCCGATACATTTTCTGAAGGCCATGATTCTTGTTAAATTCAAATCCTCTGTTTGTTTTTACGAAATGTTCCGAAAGCTCAAAGTCTGGAGAGCATACTGAAGAAGACAACAAGCTGAATTCGTTCTACAAACTAAGTAAGTATATGTGTTTCATCTGTTTTTTACAAAAACATGTTATTGTTTAAATGCGCCAAAAAGAATATAAGCTCTATTGTTTATTTCAATATTATTCTGAACAAATCTCTTCATTTGACAGGCACATTATAAGAATTGTACCAAAATATCAAATAGCCAATCATGCATTGCCACCTAAACTAAATATGTGAACAACATTTCAGCTCAATTTGCTTCAGGATTGATTTGCAAGTTTTCATCCGCACACACACAAAATGCAGGTTACATAAGAATGTTGTAAAATTGGATATGCCACAAAAAGTAAATTATAGTTGTTCTGTCTATGAAACTAATTTCAATCTGCGCGAATGAATGTTATGCGATCAAGATAAACGACATCTCTTTTTTAAATACGCATTCAAAACTAAAAACAAAACGAATAACAACATTTCTGTGCATTCTATGCATTTTAATTGATACAAATTATCATTATCAGTAATATACAATACAAATACCTCATTATTTCTTTCTCTTCATTTCTTCCTTTCACGAGTTTGGTATGGGCGAAAATATGAATGCACTAGTATCAGTAATAACTGGCATCCACGTCCACATGATGTAGGCAACCAACAGTGCAAACACAATCTTCTTCAACACATCTAAATAATACAACCTAAAAGAAGTTACACAAATCAAAAAGAACTTACATCTTTCGCACCATTCAATTTTACACATACTTTTTAAGCAATTTTCTGGCTTGTGGCAACGTATCTGGTGAATCCTTCATGCAATAGATTCTTGCCCCATGCACCATATTCCGAATAAACCGTTCCCAATCAATTTCCATGTAATCCACACCGAATGACTTGCGCTCATCATCGTTAAGATCAGCCGTGAGCTGTTTGATTCTATCATTACGAAAATGCCACTGACGACGTGTATAGTACTGCAGAATGTCCAGACCATTTTGGATGCGTTTCTGGGTGCGAACCAAACTTGAAACGAATCACACTGAACAAAACGCCTCAAGACCGAAATTGAATCAAAGCACTTACAACGGCTTGTTTCGCATCATAATCATCAACAAATCGACCACATACGCCGGTATAATCTGAAAGCAAAACACACAAATGATGTGCAGCAAGTAATTGGTCTTGATGCTTCCGCCTGGATACCACAGACAAACCGAGAAGGGATTCTCAAGAAAGTGCTTCTTGGAGATGTTGATCAGATCACCCCACGTCAACTGATTGTCCTACAACGATATGCATTACTAAATGGCTATGCCACTCAATAGACCCTACGTACTCGACCACTTGTCAAATTCACCACCAATGGTCCCTCAGCTGCGCTATGCTCGTTCGTCAACGTTCGCTCGTGAGTCTCCTTGCTGATCAGGAGTAATCCACGAATTGTCATGTCGACCGGTACGAGGTCAGCGGTCAAGTTGGGATTGCCGTGCATACTGCGAATGACACCCTTGCCAGCACCAATGAGAAGCCCGATGGGGCCATTGAAGTTGTCTATCCAGCCGGCGATCGGTTCCTTCAGAGATCCAATGACTGCAATTATTTGGCATGACATTGACCTTGTGCCTTTGGCGTGTTTTTGTGGTGAGCTTACCAATCGATGGGCGTGCGATTGAAACTGGTATCTTCTTGGAGTACTCATTCACCAACTGTTCCGTCAAACACTTGGTATATGAGTACGTGTTGGGGGCATTTTGAAGTAGTTGGGGCGTTAATAGTTTGATCAAGTCTTCATCGAGCCATGAAACAAGGTCTAGCATTTTCCTAAAACAACCTTTTCCTTTGAGGTTGTACCGCATTATGTATTATGTTGGTTAGTATTACCTTGGATTATGCGGCACTTCATAAACCTTCTCTTCTAATATCTTCTGATCACAGTGACAATACGAAGTCGACACGTGAACAAACGCTTGTAATGTCCTGAAAGATTCCGCCATCTTTAGCATCGCCAGAGTGCCACCGGTGTTCTGATAGAGGGCGCTCTTCAATAGCTGGTCAAACTTCACATTTGCGGCCATGTGAAATACGATGTTGACTTTATCCTGAAGCAGTTGGAGGTCATCGTTGGACAGATCTAGGTTAGCTTTGAGGAGATCAGCGTTAATTACATGCAGTTTCGTGAAGAGTGTGAGCGAGTTTTCTTGCTTTCTTAATACATCAAAGAGCTAAAACAAAAAGAGTGAACATGTTTCCTCATGTCGGAACTAGTTAGAAGAGTTGCGAGTAGTAAACAGAACTCACTGGTACTTTAAGCAGTTCATCGATTCTTTCTTGAGATTCTTTTCCCTTCTTCGATCTGACTAAGAGATAAATTGCGGCGATCTTAGGACAGGAACGCAGTAGCTTTTCAACGAGAACTTTGCCCATGAATCCGGTTGATCCCGTGATTAGGACATGTTTATTCGAGTAGAATTCATCGATTGACATTTTCTCAATTGTTCTGAAACTGCGATTGACTAGATAATTGATAACTCTGTTTGATTCTCACTGGAACGCTTTATCTAATTAGAAAATCAATTTTTCTGACTTTGGTAATATCTAGTAATGACGATTAGTGAACTAAAAATTTCATTGTTCGCCATAACCTGCAAAAGTTATATAAATATCTTCCTCATTCATAAAAATGAATTAAATGAAAAAGATGAATAAGTACAACGCAAAATACAAACAAACTAATTCTCTATATGCGCTGATGATGTGCGTATGAATGAATTACTAAATCTGAGTTGGCCTGAACTAGTCGTTCATTTCTTTTCGAATAGGATTTGCAGTTTAGTTGTCAAGTCAAAGTTTCCGCTTCGGCTTCTTTCGACATTCTGACAGAAATGTCAACTCAAACAGTTGTGCCAACATAAAGCTTTCGTCCCATTATAACGTAATCGAGTGGATTTCTAAGGTTTCAATAAAACCAAACACTGGAAGCCTTTAATTGATTTAAGAACTTACTAACATTAGACATATTCACTTAAACAAGAAGGTTAAGTATTACCAGCAGAGGGCGTATGTAAGAGTATTTCAAACTTCAACATAAACTACTCGATGATGATTGAAACCTATTTGGATTTAATCCTTTTATATAATCTATTTTCAGTGTAATTTACTGTTAAACTCATATATTTATTATTGATTTATTATACCACAACATTGATAATTATCTAATTGTTAGCTTGACACCATAAAGCCATCAATCTTTGAAGGACACTTTAAACTATGTCAACTGATCTTGCAACACCTTTCAAGACTATTATACACTGTCCACAGTAGATTTAGTAAATATTGGTGCACTTGAGATGTGCGAATGACTAATATTGAGACACCATACAAGTTTCCCATTCGGTCGTAAACAAATTGCGTGTGCACCTAGTTGCCGTCGTTGATAAGTTGTGATTAGTTCGAAAGCGTGAGAAAAAGCTTGGCTGTGAATCGAGTTTGGACTTGAAGTAATAAATATTTATGCATTGGGAATGCATATATGTTGTGCCAATAAAAGGCGAAAGAAACGAGAGAGTTCAACAAGGTTGTGTTGTAATTTATGCGGAATTTATGCGGAAATATCCATAATCTAAATTGGATTATAATAATTTGATTATGTTTCTTGAGAATTAAGGCGGTACATAATCAATATAGGAGACCACAACATTACTGTGGCATTCCTAGTTTCGTCGGATTTTCTTTGAAATTGTCTTGCTACTTAAGTGTTTCGTCACAATTGAGGCGTGTCTTTCTGCAGACATTTTACTTTCTGGCAATTATTGAGTTTTATTTCTAAATATCTCTGTCTATTAATTTGCTTTGATTTCTTCGTCGCATGTTGAATGTGTTTTTTCATAATTTGTTCAAGGCTTCAGCTTTTGATTGGTATGTGGCGTTTGTTTGATTGCATAACTTTCAAATAACAAAATATATCTTCTTGATTTCTAGTATCTTTCAATGTATTGAATGATAGTTAATGTTGCTATAATTGCGCAACGTAACAAAATACAAATCTACCGCTTATTAGATTACAATAAGAGTTACACATTAAAGTTCGATTATAATAGTTTCCGATCTTATTCTCCATTTTGTGATTTTTGTGTTTGTGACTTACCTTTTGGAAAAGTTCAGACTCTCCATGTTTGCTAAAGAAAACAAACCTTCAACTGTTACTTCAACTTATGTTGTGCACTCGCAACAAAGAATGATTAGCAACTAACTAGTTAAATATGCTCTTGCTAACCACCACATACCATCGCTGTTGCCACCTCTGAACTTACCTTCCTCTCATCGACAATACTTTTCACACCGATCTGCAATCTTTACACCATTTCGTATAATCTTCTCTTTTCATGCGACACAATGGCCAAGATTAGCCACTGAATTACAATCAATAAAACCTATAAAAAAGCAAATTGCTTTCTTCATATAACAATCTTCAAACTTTTTTTTCGTTTGTCAGTCAAACGTATTCGAAAGTTGTTCTAATGCTGTTTCGGTTTGCGGTTGATCACTAAATGGGGACGAAAAATCCGACAGATGCGAATATTGCGTATCTTGTGCAAATCTAATTTATTTACACTACTTACTTGCGAGCTGACTACTTGCATTATTCGCGTAATTTACATAAATTGCATCATGCGAATCGACTTTAGCAAAGCAAATTGATTTGGAATGTTTCAAAATGTGAGTACGTTTAAACTAAGATAATGCGTGAACAGATTACATTAATAAACTATTATTTATTAAGTGTTAAGAAAGGAATTTTTACGTTTGCTGTATCGTTGAGCGTCTTATAGGTTTACACTTACACTTACTAATTGACAAACCAAAAAAATGCATACCATATCAAGTTCCTATTTGATCATTTTATCCACTGATTTTCATTCTATACTCATCAACAGAATATTATGTAATTTTTAATAATTGAGTTTCCTCATTTATTTCTTCAATTACAAGAGACGCATTGTTGGTTGACTAACTTCATACAACTGATGCCCTTTGACGTACATCAGTAGCATTCAGTGTCAATTAAATATTGCGTCGTATTGCAACTCAGGACGCAACGACACACGTTTTCCAAGCAACACATCGTACGCACGTCGCGAGAATGTTGTAACAATCGCGTTTACGACATCAGCATGCGCCGAACTGCATCAAGCTCGATGCAGCTGCATTGCAGCATTGCATTGTGCGACAAGTAGCACAACGTACTTAATCCTTGAATAACTGCGCGAACGACACGGTGCAGAAAGTGCACAAGTGCCATTTTCGCTCTCTTAAGCGCTCTTTCGCTCATCATTGTGCAATCGGTGCAATGTACAAATGGAAAAGAAAAGATTTTATTCATGATTTCATTGTAGCCGATACATTCTTATATAATATGTTAATCAGCATATAACGCAAAATATATCCCAATATACTGTTACGAAGATAACCAACAGATGAACAACACTGATTAATATCTATAGATAGGAAAACAAAATATAAGCAAAAGGCACAACGAGTGCGCTGTTTGTCATTGACGTGCCAACAAGACATGCCATTAAGTACCACAACAAAGCATACATCCCTGCTTGGAAGACAAGATGAACGACCATTAGCCTACAACGCAAAAGGAAAACAATTGAATAACAGTAAATAATGAAAAACCACGTCAACATACAATGTATCCTTCCCACGGGCAGCTTCTACATTCTTCATCGGCTCCTTGGACAAATACTGCCGTACTCCCTTCGTCAAATCTTGAAAATACTCCGGCCATGAAAGATCCGACAAATCAAGATTGTAGTTCTTCTGGTCAATCGGAGACAACCAGTTGTGCAAGTCCATCATTTTCACGTTAGTGAACAACCATTCAGTGAAAATGAACTTCTCCAGGCGACACAAGGAGACGTTTACATTTCGATGCAGTTTCATCAGTCTGCAAGCAGAAAAAGTATAAGTGGGCTTCAGATTTCAATACCAATGTATTAAGTCTTACATTGGTCGCCCACCACAAATCCTTGTAAGTAAATCCAAAAAGAACGCAGGTATGATATGTACGAAGAAGGCGGACAATTTGAAGTGCTGCACACTGGAGAGAAGTTTAAGATGTGGATACCAAACTGCACTCATTAAAGGATACCGATGGAGCATGTTGTTCATCTTGTCTTCTACCATCGCCCAGCGGAACGGATTACAAGAGCTGCTTGTGCAGTGGTAGACTTCAACTGATGCGGACTGATTCAGTCCTAGAGAAGGAAATATAATTTGTAATTGCTCTATGTTATAGGTATACCAACAATGTCATCACTGACCTGCATGAAATCCAGCAGCCAACAATGCATTCACCACAACATCCACTGGAATATAATCATAGATCAACTCTTTGCCAACTGGTAATCTCCTCAGCACCCCTCTGGAAGCTCCCATAATAAATCCTTGTGGACCATTTTTGGACATGGTCCAGCCGGGCATTGGCTCCTTCCATGTTGTTGTAACTACAGACAAATACCTCAGATTAACATCCCGCAAATTAATTACAAGTAGATGCCACTAACTCATGCTTGGTCGGACAATCGCACAGGGAAACTTCCCCTCATTCTTCTTCACCTCATGCTCAGCCATATGCTTGGTGATGGTGTAAGTATTGGGATGATCTCCTAAAATCTCCGGAGTCTTCGCTTCCAACTCTTCGGGAGACAACGTCTCAGTTAGTCGAATGACCTCTTCTACATCGGCATTCAGAGGGTAGATAACTTCATCTGCTTCCAATCTCCAGGAGTTCACATAAGCACTGCTCACATGGACGAAGGCGTTTACTTGGGTGCATTCGCTAGCTAATGCAAGACAGCGACGAGTACCCAAGAGATTGACATCTACAGTGGTCTTCATAGTTTCCGCAAAGTCAAGAGTTGCAGCCGAGTGGAAGAAGATATTGACGTTGGCAACAAGAGTGGATTTATCTTCGGCGGAGATCCCCAACTCAGGAAGTCCCACATCGCCAGCAATCGCTTTCAATTTGCTGAAAACCTACGAAGAGCAAAGTGAGTTAAAGGTAGGCAACCAACACGACTTAAGCTTCGCACACCACGCAATACATTTCAAGGTTACGTCGTAATTTACCTTGTCAAGTTGGTCAGATTCACTAAGGCGTTCAAAAATCGAATTCTTCTTTAATTCCTTCAGACGTTGTTCGATTTCCTTGCCGCGCTTAGGTCTCATCAAGACATAAATCGTCCCGATGTCTGGAACGGTTCTCAATAATTTCTCAATCAGACACAAGCCGAGAAAACCAGTCCCTCCAGTAATAAAGACATTTTTATTCGTGTACCACGTTGAAATATTACTCATCTGCAATTCAAACAAAGTGAAACTATTGAACATTAATACCGTACGTAAATTGGTGTTCAATCAACGGCTGGCAATTAAATAAATTTAATTGTCACCATGTCAACTTTCTCGCGTCTTCCCAAAAACGCATGTAAATCGTTCAACTTCCAACGAAGTGGTCTCTTGGCAGTGGAGGAGTATTTTAAGTAAATTTACGATTTCCTAGCGATTCGCAACGTATGCAAACTGCGGGATAAGAAATGTGCGACGAAAAGTTAATCTAATGCGTAAAGAACGCAAGTACAAATAGTTTTTTATGTTTTATGAGCACTCTACACGACTGTTTCAACCATTTCGTCGTATATTCTCTACAATCTAAGCAAACAATTATCAACAAGGTCGAGTTTTTGTTGTCTGCTGATGTATTCAGATAGAATTGAATTTAATTTGTCGGTAAATTGTATAAAATTGCATTGAAAATAAATTAAATTTCAATTTGTTATCTGTTTTCATATGATTTGCGCCGAACAAATGTTATTCTTATTGCGATCAAACTGGAAATTGATGCGAATGTTACTTGAAAATTTCAATTTGCTCCCGGATTAATGACATTTGCAATATTGACAGAAACTGACACCGTGAAAATCTGCCACTTTCAACTCTTCAAACAACAATAGTAATACCAAGATCATCCCAGATGGTTGTAAACATTTTTTATGCCTGCAATAAAGCAATTTGAACAACAATTGTAATTGAAGTACTAATGGGTAATCTTATTTGGTGTCATTTGTGACGTTGCATTGAAGGCATCAAAGACAATGCCTTCATATTTACTTCTCTTGTCAGTTGTATTTTATAAGATATTTTACACTGCCCCTTGTATTCTTTTCTACAATTTTTTTCTTACGCTGGAATCCAGAGAATTTTAATGGCAGGAATGTGAAAGAGAAAAGGAAGCTGAACCATAAGAAGGTAATAATTTATCTTTCTCTCACTCATCGCGGAATCTTTTCGTTTCGGATAGATTTGATTCGAAATTGTTTACCTTGTACGAATGTTGAACTTGCACGTTGAACACTCCGGCTGCTCGCTGCGGCGTCGTTCACGTCGAACTGAATGAGCGCTGCCGTTGCGGAATGCAAATGCTAAACAAAAGCAATCGGACTGTGAAGTTCGCCGACGCTGTCAAAAACAACTTTGCATTCTCCGCACGTCGCCCGCTTTAAAGAATATCATTACTGTCAATTGTTGAGATCTACTCACCTTCGTAGATGCCTTCGCCGTCTCGGCAGTGAATGAATGTGCAGTTTGTTTCGGAAGAAAGCAAGCAGTTGTTGGAATCGTTGCAATTGTGAATCTAGTCACGTGGGTGAAAGCATCTCGTGAGCTGGGTTGTGTGATGGCCGACTTGTTGCTCGTGATGATGGCAATGTGGGGTACACGTGGTGGTCATTGCCTCTCAGTGGAAAGTCGTAACGGGTTTTGTCTGTATGAATCATATGCAAACGCATGGAACGCACAAAAACCCAAAGAAGTGTGGAAGAAGGTGGAAGCCGGCTTGAGCCCAACTCACCTCGATAGTATCGATAGTTTAATTATTTAGTGATATGATATTCATATAAATTGCCTACGGAGCGAAGGATAAAATATAACCGTATTGAGCAATAGTGGTATAGAATAAAACCAAGGATAAAGCGAAGTCATCACGAAACAACACTTAATTTATATGAAGTAAACGAATCACGTGGAGAAGAATACGAAGGAATTTAATTTATTTAAATATTTCAAGAATATTTCCTGCAGTTCCGATATAAATTTAACAAATAACACTTTCTTTCTTCGCTCGCAGATGACGCTAGAGGCACTGAAACAGTGAATTTAACTTGATAATTTATTTAATTAGTTTTATACTTTGGAATGATATTTAAAACGAAAATTAGAGTACATGGAATGCAAAGTATATTGCGAAGACCCTAGATAACGTAAATAGGTAGTTGATAATCGTTACGTCTAACACATATAACAATTGTCAACTTTTACGTCTTTACGCAACTAAAACAACGGACCAATTGCGTAGATAATTATTAACTAGCTATGTATACTTCTGTAGTATTATAGATTCATTGTAAAATGTTGACGCCTGCATTGCCATACTGGCACAACTGGCACTACTTTCAATCATCAGACATAGATGAAGACACTCTCTAAATTGCAATGTGTTTCAGTCGATAAATTGTTTGAATGACTCTGTCCTGAATCGCATTCGCAAGTATGTACTATGTACTTACCCTCGGTATACGACGTATTGATTTTTTCGTACTACGTGCATAAAACGGTTGAGATTCATCCTGAATGAGATCATGTGGTGCATGAGAGGAATAAAAAAAAAATTAAATAAGCTCGCTAGCAAAGTGTAGAAGGCATTTAAACGATTTCCTGTATTGGTTGGTAATATGCTGGAATGTGCAAATAGTAGATAAGCAATGGTAAACATGCAGGTGATAAACCTTGATATCATCTGGAAAGTAAACAGATTGCTTGCGATTGTATTTAGTTGGCTGTTAGAGGTGTTGCAGTTGACAGTCTCTATATAAGGGTTGGTAGATGTTTGAATGCAAGCCGATGAGTAAATCGGCAGTTGGGGGTTGTGACGACGTCGGCCGAACGCGCTCTCTGCATCGACCGATCCGGCGTGCGTGCAACGTGCGCACCCAGCCCGGCCCCGTCGATAACACCGCCGCGCACACCCGAGGGGGACACCCGCGCCTGCCGCCGCCAATCGAACGCGCGACTCTCGCCGGTTGTGCATGTGCCCCGCACGCGGAGCATGACGTCGCCAGCGCACTAGAGAGCGTGCATCATCCTCAACGCGAGTGCGCCCACCGAGAGCGTGGTGGTGGTGCTATTGTGGCGGTGAGTGAAATGTGTTTGGAGCGCCGCAGCGAGAGCAATCGCCACAGCCACCGACGTTGCAGCGACGTGATCGATCCGACGAGCTAACAGAAGACGGAGGACGCTGGGCTTGGTGGATCAGGCAATGTTTTCTAGGTGAGGACACTGTGAGATTGTTAGATTGAAGCAAGTTGAGAATGTGCGTGCATCAAAAAGTTGAAGAGTTCAACTGCTAAGAGGTTATCCGAACGAGATGTTGGAAGATTCTAGAATAGGAAACTAGTTGCCTTTAACTCATCGGATCGAGGCCATCGAAAGTCCACAAGAATTAAACTCAGCAAAGGTCCAGTTGACTTAGCTCTAAACGAGAAGCCGTCGTGAAAATTATACTCCAGTTGCAATTGTTTCAGCACTTCGTGCTAGGTGCTGAAGGTGCTTCACGCAAATGACAATTTTGACATTCCTGCGTACCTGCGCATTACGACCTCGCACGCGTTAACCTACCGAATAAACTAGCCCATGCTCGACGCCACCCCCTGTTTCGAATCGCTATCATTACACCATCATCTTTCAACACGCCAACAGGATCACAATCACTGAATTCAATACAGAATGTGACCTATCCTTAGAAATGAGTTACATTCCATTGCATTAGGCACCAAGTGTGACATTTTCTCATTCGCTCTGCTATTTAAGGGCATAATTAACTGTTGAGTGTTTGGCCTCTCTGTGATCGGGGGTCGGCAATTGGCATTAAACATTCAACATGTTGGTGTATTGTTTTTAGTAGTTGTGGGGTGGAAAAGTTTGAATGCATATTGCGCAGTGAGTAATTGTTTCAACTCAGTGAATTTATATTTAGCTCGAGTTGAATCCAAAATTGTAGTTTTTATTTTCATTTTTCGAATATCTTATAGCATTAGAGTGAATCAATTTCTAGCTGGGGAGTAAATTTTATCAAAACCCATTTTTGTACAAAAACAAATAAAGCACCGAAATTAGGTTAGGTTTGACTTTTTCTAGAAACCTTTTCTTCAATTAGAAGATTCTCTGTTATGTTTTTTTTTTCTCTGGCCGAAGCCTGATTTGCTTTTAATTGAAATTCAGTACAACTTAATAGCATGTTGAGCATCGTAACTATTATGTTCTTGACGTTGTATACTCGTACGTTGCGCCCGAAGTGGAATTAAAAATAGACCGCGAAATATAAATATCAAAGCGGATTTTATCTGCCTGCTGGTGCTCGCAGCCGAGGCGAATGCGGCGGCAGAGCTTAATTAACACAAGCAATGATCACACATGGCGCCGAGTACTCAGCTTTAAGATATAATGGGAACATGGGAAGCAATGCGCTTCGAGAAAATAAATAATCGTGGATGTTGGCGAGTGTGGACTCTCTCTACACTCGCTAACCACTGGCACTGGCTTAATTCGATTATGGATTTTCCAATTTCACACCCTAAGCATACCGAAGCTTAATAAGTATCATAATCTAGGTTATTGTTCTACAAGCATAGGAATTGTGTGAGAACAGGGTGCTTTGTCGCGATAGGCTAGTTGTATTTATGTTTGAGGTTAGTTTTTATGCCATTGACGAATTTGATGGCTTTCTAGGGTGTGCTTTGATTTGGTGAGGATCCCATTGTGGTCAACATGTGGGTGACTGTGTGTGTTAACATTAATTGCGTTCAACGACGCACATTCTAATTAACTCGCGAATTTGGTTGAATATTGCGCAACACGCATGTGCAGATGATGATAAATCATAACTGACAATTTTCAGTCTCAACGAACTACTAGCTTTTTTTATATATATATATATATATATATATTAAAAACAAACTTTTGGGTTTTCAATACAATCGATATTTGTTCATAAATTTGAAGATTTCTATTATTGTGAGTGATGTTTAAGGAGGTAAACTTGCAAATTAGAAGAGTCTCAAGTGCTGCTCTATGGAGATCTGGGAGTCAATTTGTTGTACTTCATAGTGGAGAAGAAGCTTGTAAAATGTTGAATAGTTGTCGAGTTTTTGACTCGATAATCCTGATGTACTGAGAAAACGGTTTTATCAAAATCTTCGAATTCTGTTTCATAAAATTTTGATTTCGATTTGATACATTGTCTCTTAACTTTTGTTATTATTATTATTAGATCATTTAGTTGCTTTTCATAACGATTTGTTAATAGATACCGAAGAAATATGTGAAACGTAATTTGTTTATTTTTAATAGTTCTAATGTTATAAGTTATTAAAGTTATGTTTTCGCGCAGCCAGAGTGAAATGATTTGAATCATTGCAGTTACGTAGATAAAAAGAAAATGCATCAAGAGAATTGGTCTGCTAGTATTGTATTAGGCCACTCATACATAATCGACTGAAGATACTTTTATTTCATTCTAAACGCATATTTGTTTGGAACATGAGAATTCACTTTAATAACTTATAATTTCGAAGCAACTAAACATAAACAAATTACGTTTTCACACATTTTTTCAGTATCTATTCACAAATTGATATTGAAGTTATGGGACAATATATCAAATCGCAATCGAAATGTGGTCAAACACTAAAATCACAAATAAAATAATAACAATAAAAAAAAAAAACGATAGACTACCCAAAAATGTTGTGAAAACCGTTTTTTCAGTACATCATGATTAATCCAGTTCCGTTAATGCCGTCTCAGTTAATGCCGGAATTGCAATATATATATATAATCAAACTAAAATAATCATTAAACCCACAGTAATATTAACGGTGCAACACTTCTAATTAATATTTCTCTATTAAATAAGTAATAGTGGCTTAAATATTCTATATGCTGTTGTTTGCAGTTTGAAATTTCGATTGTACCGTTTCAAGTTTAATATTAAATAAGACTAAAACGAAAGAAATTATTAATTTTTTAAGACACAGGTCGGCAACTTTTTATTGATGACGGGCCCCACATTCAAATGTGACTTAAATACTGTGCTTTCGCATTATATAAGTATTATTAAACAAGACACATAGAAAATAATATTTCTTATTGACATGATGAGATAGCAATAATGTCAAGGTTGCAACACCAATGTTACAATTATTAAAAGGAAAGATAAACAGAAAATACAATTCCAATTTTGCATGCATAAATTTGTAAATATAAAATTTTATTAAGCATAGATTATCTTCCATTTTATTCCTTTATTAAAATTCAATACAAACAAGTTTTGTAAATTTTCATCCGGCCAACCTCGTTCTATATTTTACGAAGAAATTCATTCTAGAAAATGTTCGTATAAAAACGTGCTTGAAAAAGTTGATTTTGAATTTTTTTCAAAACGGGTATTTTGATTTCCGGTTGATTTGAATAAAATGCAATTAAATTATTTGCATCAAGTTATTTTTATATACATTGCAAGATTGCAAATCAATTAAGTCTAGGTGTTTGGTGCTCTTATTTAATGTTAAATATTAATATCTCTATTTCTCCTCCTACGTATGGTAAAAACGACAAATATTATTTCTATCATGTATTTTAAGTGACGCAATAAAAATTGCGTTGTTGATTAAAAACGAATGGTATTCCTATCGTGACAATGAATATTGTTTTTAACTTGAAACTATAAGTCTATCGTTATAATAGCATTGTAATTCAAACTAGACCAATATCCCATTTTAATAAATTAAGGACACTTTTAATTAATAATTGCGTGTCAAATTTTTAACAAGAATAAATGTTCTCCATTTTGTCCTTTCTAGTCATTAAAATTTCAATTGATTGTGTCCAAATCATAAAGTGTACATACTACTTAATGATAATTTTTTAGTACTTCCAACCTTGGATTAAATGTCAATAAGCATGCGCAAACATTAATTACAATTTATTTCTTTTGCAATTTAAAAGGTAAGTGTGTTTACAATAACTCGTGGATAGTTAATCAATTGCTACTAATATAAAGCAAAATATATAGTAATAGTTCGATTGGTTATGTTACTGTGCCAACGCAAGTTAATGCACTATTTTTGCTCAATGACTTGTTGCCACCTGTGAGACTTACGCGACTTAAATGTATTAAATTGGTGATTAACATGCGGGGTTAGGGCTTACGAGTGGCGAGCAAACAAACGATCAACGGTATCAAAGGTATGACTACTAGTATTAGTTAACGACACAGTCGTTTTGTTAGTTGTTTGTAAGTAAAGAGTACTAAGTCAGTGTATATTTCATTAGGACATAAGAGATAGCACGAGGTGGTTGCATAAAATAGGAAGAAAAATTAGATAATTTGATTTGCTTTATTTGAAAATAGGGCATTTTAGGAGAGACAGTGACGATTATCAACACTGTATTTTATCTGCATTCTATTATACTGCATCAACTATCATAGTTATTTGCAGTTGTTAGGAATGAATTCGGAATTCTGTGCCATCAGCAGGATTTGAACCGGAGTCTTCAGAATATGCACCTTACTATGACAGCTACAGTCAGAGGGCAGGAGAGAGAAACGCACGCTGCATTCGTGTTGTTGTCTTAGAACATAGAAGGTCTGTTTTAAACTACCTACAAGAGCAGAAAATAATTTATTATTCAAGGTATTTTGTGGTTATGAAATTAACTTGATTTAGTTGTTTATTCCTTTTCAATTGAAACTAGTCTAATTATGCAAAATCGCACAGGTTATTTATTGAGATGCATATTTGAGTGACACGTGTTCAAATTCTGCTGCAGGAATATTCAATATAATATATACTCTCACAGAATTTAATCCCAATAACTGCTAATCACCCACTCTGGTAGTATAATATGCAGTATAATAGAATGGAAGTTAAGTACGGTGTCGGTAACCGGCGTGATTGCAGTACGCTCCAAAAATAAAAATAAGATGATATCTTTTAAACTTAGCATTAAAAATTCTAGGTTTTTAAAATGATATCATGAGGAATTAATTTACTCGAATTTATTTTCCTGCTGAAATAAGTAAGATTTGATTGAAGTTATTATGTTAGTTCTTCCAATTTTAACTCAAAGTGCACCTCTTCAGTTGATAGAATCAAGTTCAAGTGACTTAAGCTGGCAATGTAACGGTACAATGTCAACGAACCTGTTTGCTTCCAACGACGACGTCGCTTCTTCGTCGGTTGTGTACCGTTGGTATTCAAGGAATAATCAAATAAGTGTACTAATTATACAGAGTGTGACCATGTGACATTCAAAAAAATCTCTTATGAAAAATTATGAGAAAACAATTTCAAATGAAATTCCGCTCTGCTTTATAGTAATAACCTATTTGCAATCTGAGTGACAGTATGTCGTAAAAAAATGTTTATACCAACTACTACATATGAAGAAATCAAATATAAATTAGTATACATTTGTAAAGTTTTGCTTCGAAACTACCATTATTACCACTCTACCCTGTGCACATGCTATATGGTATGGTATGGTATGGTATGAGGAAAAGTGTGAAGGTGAGGTAGGCGGCTGACCCAAATTTTCACGATGAGCTGCGTCGTGTAGCCCAGTGACCAATTTATTCACGTGCACATACTCTATTCTATGCCAGTTAAGTCAAGTTGTGTGGAAGCGCAGGTTAAGGCGACTTGGGTTGTAGCAATTTAAGAGACTCAGTTTCCTCGAGGAGAGCATAGCATACACATCGTGGTAATTATTTACAATAAAGCACTAAATCAATTAGTCGGGAAAAGTGGCACGAAAATGGGAACAAAATTATAGTCTGTGGTGTTTTATGCGGTTCTTGTTTTTGGACGAGTTGGATTGAAGTGATGGAGGTTTACTATGATGTGTCAAGTGTTCGTGTATTTGAAAGCTAATGAAATGTAAGCGAATATAACGGATGTGGTAAGTCATTGACATTTTCGCTTGTGCTTGGTCTTGAATTAATGCGAGAATTTGCTGGAATCTAATTGATAAATATTTCTGGTGCTACGTTTAATTAAAAAGGAAGATTTTAATTTTTTTCTTTTTGATTAAAATGGCAAATTCATAAAGTAATAAGTAAGGTACTTTGAAAAAAAAGTTTTTCTGTTTTTCTATACAAGCAAATCTCGCGGCAAGGGATGTATTTAAATAATTAAGTAAGTCTCCTATCTCTTGGCATTTGATACGTTCGACATCTTGAAAATGCCGTCAAATTGAATTTTCATAAACATCATATAGCTAATTGTGCATTGCCATCCAAATTTGCTTCAAAACTGATTGCAAAATTCCATTCGCACACCCATACATATATTGCAAGTGAAGAAACCTTAAAAATAGCTTATTTTTGTATTCCAGAAATTTCGTAAATATTTCTGTTGAAATATAATAAATATATCTATAAATACTTTCGACACTCTGTCGATATTTTATTTAACGTTATGTTGATAATTTTGTCGTAAATGTTTAAGCACTATTGCGAAAGAATGAAATTAACGTCTCTTTTTAATTTATTTTCTTTGAATATTTGCATAATTTTAATTCTAAACAACTTTTCTTGTAATTTCCTTTTGTCAAATTATTTTTGTTGTTTAAGAGAATGTCGTTCTCTTTGATCAATTCGAATTGTATATTAGGCTAATGTTAACGATGACATTTTACTCTTTGTTTACGAATGAAAAGTTTCCGGTTTGTTGTCTTCGTCAGTATCAATGTAAATGTTCAAAGAAACTCACTCTCTCTTTTTATACTTCATACTAGATTTCATTTGGTTTCTAATCAAACTAGTGATTAATTAATTTTACATTAACGTTTTCGGCAACACTTTGTAACTACCCTCAACCACAGTCTCAACAATCTACCCGAAATGGCATACATTCAATTAAAGGTATTTATCTATACTAATAAATACAAACAAAAAATACCTTCAGCACAACTGCATTTCTAATCGGGCACAAATCAACAACAAAATAATCAATCCAAAAACAAAATTAATTAATTCAATTTGTCAATTTCAATATATTATTATACATTAAATATTCAATAGTACGATTAAAATGCACAACTGATTAACGTTCGAAATAAATCACAACATTTATTTCAATTTTATAACAAACTAGTTATTTAAAAGCTTTTTGTATTAGACAACAATTAAATATGGAAGATATTTCTTTCTCTTTAATGCATTTCATCTGTTTGGAATATTTTCACTTAAATGTCGCTCGTTTAATCTGCTTTCAACTGTTTTAATTTAGTTCCGTATCCTACCGTTGTTTATTAATGTATGATTCAGTCAGCTTAGCTTAATTCATAACTTGTGGTAAATTTAGATTGATCTTAATAAACTACTCTCTTTTTAAATCTAGAAGCCTTAAAAGTTTTATTGTCGCACTGATTTTTTATTTCTATTAGAGGCTAAATGGTTCACTAAACTGAACTTTGATTTAGCCTAATCAGTTGGTTGGTTGGGTATGAAGAAAATTTATATTTTGGCCTTAGATTGAAAGCTCTTTATTTGACTTTGATTTTATATATCAAGCATGAAAAAACAATAATTTCAACAAACTTATTTTTCTAATATATACTTCGATCGTGCGCTAAAATAATTGGTCAAAATTAGAGAACTGGTTTGTTAAATTGAACTGAATTGAATTGAATTGATTTTAGAATTTTCAAAACCAGTTTTTTGCAGTTTGAAATTAAATCTTTCATAATTGATTTTATTTTGAAAGGTATCCTAGCTGGTCTTTGTTTTACCACCTATTTTTTATTGATAGATATTCTATACTTTGCTACAGCGAATGGTATATAAGATTCTTCTTCTAATACACTTGACTACATTCTTCTATAAATGCAGATAAAAGTTTATGACTCTGCTCGAAGATTAAGATTAATTATATATAATTATAACAGACACGTATTTTAATTTGATATTATAATTATTATGTTTATCATCTAAGTGATACTCGTTTGTTGAGCAGCGGTGGACTTTATTCAGTCAGTTGGTGGTGGCAACGCGTGTTCACTTACGTTAAATTGCGATCAGACATATATTACTCATACATCAGTTGTTAAGTTGCTTGTATTTGCGAATTGTACAGGAATGTACAAATCCGTGTTGTCTATCAATCAATTTGTGAAAAAGTGAATTGGAAATATTTATTGTGAGTAGTTATCATATTTGATGTTAATTAATTGATGAAGCTTGAAATTGTTTATTTGCGGTAAATCAATGTTGCGCAAACTTAGTGCGAAAATTTCGTGTTTGAACTTGGCTCAACATTGCTTCATGATTACATTGTAATAAGGAAGTAAACACATTCTCACATTGTTTTTCACTTGGAAATTCAGAACAAAGAATGACGATGACACAAGTTTTCGCAAAATAATCGCTGGGATTTCATGTAAGAAACAATTTTTTATGGTTTCTTAGGAGTTGACAATCTACAATATTTTGCAGGGTTTGCAGGGAATGTGACTTTCATGCGAAAGAAAAATAACTATTTGATATTTATATGAGAAGAGAATTAAGTTGAAGGAAAGCTTTCGATTATCTTTCTAATATATATATATATGAAATTTATGTCAAATCACATTTAATTTCGAAAGGTAAAGCACAAAGTCAGCCAACTGCGTCATTTTACAATTATTGAAAATTATCAAAAACTATCAACATTAACCAAGAAAGAAATATGTTTCAAAATAGAATTATTCTCAGGAAAGCGCCATTAAAATGTGAGCCAATGAAATAACTACCATTTGGACAATTAAGAAATTGTCGAAACAACTTTGAAAGATAATTGGAATAATCCAGATTGATTTCACTTGGAATGCGCCAGGAGGTAGGAGGTAGGTGAATACCTGGAAGTAGGCCAAATATTCACCGGTGCTAATGAACAACGCTCTCTTGATGATAGCGGTGAATCAGCGGCGGACTCGCGGATGCTAAGCGGCAAAAAGCGGTGTCCGAACGGTTTCTCCATTTTCCCTCTTAGCACCTAAGTTATTATTCACAGAGGGAGAATACGGTTTTACACGTACATCACAATTCAATTAATTGAGGCAAAAGAAACGTACGTATATTTCATGGCTTTCCTCTGTAAAGAAATTTTATTTGACTTGAATGTCGAATATTTGTTGGTCTAATTAATTGTGCGTTTGTGTGACAATCCAGTTTGTTGACTGGTGATCAAGAAATTTGGAAGTTTAAGTGGTTTCAAATGAACCATATTTGAATTCAAGTAATTTTAGAATAACCATCAATTTCTAGTTTTTTGCCGAACATTTTAATGAATATAATAATAATAATTTATTTTACTGAGAAGTAATTATTATTAAGTTATTATTAAATCATCAAGTCATTAAATCATTAAGTTATTAACATAAATATAAACAAATATATCAGTTACCTTCCAAACATGAATAGGAAATCAACTGAAAAGAAGTGTTATATATAGTACGTAAATCCAATAGTATAATCAGTTTTCCCTTCCATTTTCCCTGTGGTGATTTTTTATTCAATCCGAAAATGTTTGCCCGAAATCCGCAGTTGCTTCTCAATAACGGAGTTTATAACGGAAGTTGTAAAGTTGCTTATTTCTTCGCAAATACCTGATAATTGGAGGTTGACACATTCTACTTGCGTTAAATATGCTAAATTTATGCCAAAGCGGTAACTGTGGAGGATGAAACATGATGTAAAAAGTAAGGTACTGAAATCGTAATTTACTTGCATGAATGAAAATGTTTTCAAATTAGATTTCTTCTTTTTTATCCGGCGTGTATTCTCGAAAGAAAAAATTTATTAAAATCTGCATTGCACATTTGTGAAATGACAAATGTGTTATCTTAATTGTTCTGCATTGCGGATTTTTTGCGATAACAATTAACAATCCCTCATTAAATTTAACAGCTGATTGTTGTTTCCTAGGCATCTTCTCGCAAATTAATCCGACATTTTCCTTAGATCATCATCATTATCACGCTGCTCAATTGATTTCCTACTCACGATTGATCTATTACACTTTTCAATTATGTGGCTCAATAATATATGAACGATATCGCTGATGATCGGTTGTATTTGTTGTCAAATTACACTGAATTATTAACGCTAAGTGCACCCTAGTCACTTGGCTCCTGTGTGATTATGCTATGGGCACAAGACAATTACAATTGATGTCAGTTATAATTTCTAATGTGAATTATTGATTTGCACAGATTAGTTTATCGTGTTTTATGTAATAGACGTGTGAATATACGTCATAGAAGACAGCAATAAATTTCAAACACGTATTTTCATGAATAATTATAGTGATGCATTTTAATTAGTTTCAATTATCATAAGGTTATAATTACAATGTGTGACAGCAAAAACACTTAATGATGATATTGACATATAATGGATGAAGTTATCTAGTGTAATCAGTTTTGCTTTTTCTTTTCTTTTGATTGAGTTGTACACGTAACTTTACTCGCCTCCTTCTCAAATTTTGCGTTTTTCTTCCGAATAACTGACAAATAAAGCCATAGAATTTTAATTTTCTTTGCTAATAGGTTTTCTTGAAATTTTCGCAATAAGATGGTTATCAAGGAGACTATTAAACTTACGTTTGCTTTATGAATGCTTTATGAATTTGGAAATTTGAAAATTTTTTACTAAGTCTGTTAGTGAGTGTTGAATTAGGTGTTTTGAGCTTGATCTATGGCTTATTCAACTTTTAATGTCTGTTACAGATTTAATAATTGTTGATTGAGTACTCAATTTGCAAGTTGTTGGCATTTAAACTTGCATTCGCACACATCGCACGCATCGAGAGTCAGACCACATTGTCCCAAGACAATTACGCTTCCAATTACACTTCAATATCTATCTCAAGAAGAAGAATAAGCAGAGCGTCGATTAATCGTTTAGTTTTGTTGTACGTGGAGACGCATCGTAAACGCATTCCACGATTTACCTAAAACTAAACAAGTTGATAACTGTAACATTTACCTAGCTTCCACGACGAGTGCACAAAATCCTCACCCCTCAAAGATTCCAGAAGCCAAGTACTCGTAGTGCATTCGCAAAGAATAGCTATTTTTCAATCCGTAGAGCATAACTCTAATTAGACGATAAGTGATTCCTAAATGGTGAACACGCCGGAAGCAACATCGAGCGGAAGCAAAATGGCTGCCCAGATCGACATGCAACACGCGTTGCCTTCCTGCTGCTCTATGCCCAACGGTATCATGCAGGCGAGATGTGTGGCGGACTTCTATGTGGCCAAGACCGTGTTTATTACGGGCGGCACTGGTTTCATGGGTAAAGTCCTCGTGGAAAAGTTACTGCGAGCATGTTCTGGTGTTCAGAGAATTTATCTCCTGATTCGACCGAAACGAGGACAGAATGCTCACGATCGTCTTCAACAATTGTTGTGTTTACCTGTAAGCCAGTGATGTTGTTTGTTATATTTATGGGTTGGCTTAATATTCGTTGCTTTTCTAGCTGTTTGATCATGTCCGCAAGGAAAGGCCGAACGATCTAGAAAAGATCCTTCCCATTGAAGGTGACATCACCCAACCATCCCTTGCAATCAGTGCGAAGGATCGCGAGATGCTGTATGAAACCGTCAACGTGGTGTTTCACAGCGCAGCGACGGTGAAATTCGACGAGAAGTTGAAGCTTTCAGTAACTATCAACATGTTAGGCACACAACGATTGGTTGAGTTGTGTAAAAGAATGACGCATCTCAAAGCTCTGGTATAACTCACTTGACAATTAAAACCTACACTGTGAACTCAAACATTGAATCATCTTTCAGGTACATGTCTCAACAGCGTATTGCAATTGCGATCGTAAAGATATCGAGGAAATCATCTACCCACCTCCCATAGACTCCGAGAAGATCTCCTCGCTAGTCGATATTCTGGACGAGTCTCTCGTTGACTCAATCACACCCCAACTGATCGGCAACCGGCCCAATACCTACACCTTCACCAAGGCGCTAGCTGAGAACTGGTTGCAAGAACACAAAGGTGACCTGCCTCTGGTCATTGTCCGACCATCGATTGTCCTCTCCAGCTACTCAGAGCCAGTGAAGGGATGGCTGGACAACTGGAATGGTCCAACTGGCTTCATTGCAGCTACAGGCAAAGGTATCTTTAGGTCCATGTACTGCAAGTCTGGTAAGGCGGCGGATTTCATTCCCGTCGATATGGTGATTAATTTGATGCTGGTGTCGGCGTGGAAAGTGGCGTCGAATCCCACACGAGGTGCCGGGGACATTCCGGTGTACAATTGTGTCACGGGCTTGAAGCGAGCAATCACGTGGAAGAGCTTCGTCGACTTGTGCTTGGTGTATTTGAGGAAGTATCCTTTGTCGGAGATGACGTGGTATCCGGATGGGAGTGTCACATCATATAAAATGCACAATACACTGTATAGATTCTTCCTGCATTATATGCCAGCGTATCTGATAGATGCGGTGTGTTGGATTGCGGGGAAGAAGAGAATGTAGGTAGATGCCCTAACTTGGGCAACTTGTTGTTAAAAAAAGTATATTTGTTTATAGTATGGTGCATGTACAATCGAAACTCACCAAAGCCGCAACGTGCTTGGAGTACTTCACAACAAATGAGTGGAACTTCGATGATACCAATGTCCGTCTTCTGAATCAATCCCTGAGTGAAAGTGATCGGCGTGACTTTTGTTTCGATGCCTCCCTGATCAACTGGCATGAGTTTATTGAAAATTATGTACTTGGAATTCGAAGGTATGTTGTGAGCATTGACCACCACAACTGAATTCTCTTCTCTACATGTAGACTCTATTCATAGATTTATCTTCAAAGAAGATTTGACTACAGTTGAGAAAGCACGGAGGAATCTGCGTTCATTGTACTGGCAGCATCGACTGGTGCAATTGATTGCTGTGATGTCTCTTTGGCACTTCCTCGCCCTGCGACATGCACCCCTACGTCAGCTGTGGCGTCGAGCACTGCGTGTGATTGTGCACATCGTCCGATTGCTGCCCTTCTAGGCGCTGCCCTCACAAGTGCCAGAGTCCTGCACTGGCGGTCATCTTTAGATTATCTCTAAGACGCGCTCTTCAACCGCCCCGATCGGTTGATGTTGCTTAAATTGACCACCACTGGTGTGATTAACCGTGGTCATTGTTACAGGCTGCGATCGAATCTAATGTATCGGAATGAATTGAAAAATAAACACACAGCACACATTGTTCTTAGCTGTGTCTGGTTGTGGATTATAACAATTTCGGCGGCAAAATGCGAAGTCATTCCATTGCGAAGTTAACAGTAGGCCACACGTCAGAGCTTTAGACAATTTATGTATGATGGCGGTGTGCAGATTTTTTGAATTATTTCTATAGGGCTTAGTTAAGTTTATGCTGACTGCTCTGCGGACGCGTAGTCTGCGTTCCATTGCCGGGTGGCAGGTTGTGGCCATTTTGTCTATGTTTGGATTCTTGACTTTCGTCGACAAGGCGGACGAAGATGTTGGTGCATTGGTTGCGCGAGGACTTGCAGGCGCGCTAATTCTTCTTTTCTACGTTTCGTTAATTTCTACAGAATGAAGGCTAGTCGTATTTAGCTAATTAATTAATTACACTAAATAAATCTTAAATACCTATTGTAAAGCGATGCGAGCGAGATGAACGGACCGGTTTCAAACAAGCTCAAATTAACGTTGACGATGAACATGATTAGGATTTCGTAAGTTTTATTATAATTATTGATTATAAAGTAAATAACTAGCACGTAGGTGCGGACGGTGAATAAGATAAATCGTTAACGGTATGTTTGTAAATGTACTATGTACTATAACTATAATATAAATATAAATACCTATAGTGTAGTGTTGTATTATTTACAATTTTAATTGAAATAAATACAAAGACACTGTAATACGTGCCCGCCTTAAGATTAAATACACTCGAAGGGTTTATACCTACAAATATGCAAAACAAAACAATTTTCAAATATTTTAATTTTTACACTGAAGACATCTAACGACAAATACTCAAACTGTAGATTACAGTTTTCTTCCTCTAAATTACCAAAAACCAATTAGACTGTCAAAGAAACGTCATGGGATAACAACTGATAGCAACCCATATGTTTGAATTGTCGCAACAACACATGCAATTATACCTTACTAATCACTTCCTCGCGCCACGTAGAAGCCGGCACAAACGAAATTGATGTCGACGTCAACAACGTGTGTCCCGCAGCCGCGCACTAACTGCACATGCAATCACAACCCACGCCGCTGATAAAACACCCAGAAAAATGCAAATTTCAATTCAAGTAGAAGATAAAACCTCACCAAACGGAGGCGGTAACGCCACCACCAAGCGAGCTACCTGCGTCCGCTTGCGACACACATTTTGCCGCCTCTCCTTATTTAACACACTGACTATTGTCATCCTGCTTAGTGTTGTAGTCTGTGCTGTTTACCTTTGCAAGACATATATTCGCAGTGTACTGTACTGGCTTGAGAACCAAGATACCACAGTGATCAGTCTCACTATCATTGTATTATTCACTCTTGTATCACTGCCAATTACAGTTGGATATATTGTTCTTGTTATGGCTGATGGGTACTTGTTTGGGATGTTTAATGGACTCATGTTGAGTATTATTGGAGCTAATACTGGATTGTGTATTGCACATAATATTCTTAAGTTGGTGTCACACCATCATTCGATTGCACATATTAGGGAGAATGAGACAACCAAAGCCATCATGAGAGTTATTTCAGGTCCACTGTGCTTCAGAATAGTGCTATGTGCAAGGTTGACTCCAATTCCATTTGGATTGCAGAATACAATATTTGCTGTAAGCAAGCAAAGCATAATAAAGTCATAATAATATGTAATTTTTCTATATTCTAGCTGAGTTGTGTCAACACAAAGATCTATCACGTTGCATCATTTTTTGGTCTTCTGCCTGCGCAAACTCTGGCTGTTTATGTGGGAACAACAGTGAGGTCAATGCAGGATGTCATTGAGAATCAAAGTATATCAACAGGAGCTTATGTTTTACTGCTTATTCAAGTAAAACTTCTATTTTTTTGTAAATGAATGTCAAAGCTATATTTTGAAATAATTTTAGTTGACTATGGGCGCATCACTAATCTGGATAGTGGGAACCAAAGCTAGGAAGGAATTGTTCAAAGCCCTGTCTGAAGGTGAAGGGAAAATGCAAACCAAAGCAAATAATTTAGGGATTGTCTAAAGGGTTCAGCAGCACCAAATATTAGACGGCGAAGAAAGGAGTTAATCTTTTATACATACGGGCTAGTCAAGCGCTTCTTATTTGTGATAAGCTGGTGTGGGTAAGATGGCAGTCGGAAGGCATTGTCTTATCAAGTTGAATTTCACAGATGAAAGTGAAACAATGGGCAATAACATCACACACATGACTGAGTTTTTCATTGCATTGCGGGATGACAGTTTTTACATCTGTATAGGTCAATGTGCAGGTGTTTTGAATTGTTTTTATAGTTGTAGGTAAAATATGGAGGTTGTATTTTGAATGGCTAATTTTTATTTTATTCGCGCAAATTCTAATTGGATTCCATTACTAATTCTACTGACTGATTAGCATTAGCTTCTGAAAGATGCCAAATATTTATGTATTATTTTTATAAAATATTCCTGATTATATTAACAATATAAATAAAGATGAGTATCTAAAGTATTTGGTAAATTTGGAAGGGGTATCCGGCCATAACCTCAGAAGACAGTGCGACAGAGAGCTGCGCAGCAAAAATAAGATGTAAATTACTTTATCATAAAAGCTAATTTATTTAAATTATTGATTGTTTTGTTTATCAGGGATAATCCGAAAGTCATGGTTTGTCCATTTGACTCCTCGCACATGTTGTATGCAGACACATTTCAGAAACATTTGATGAAGTGTATGCGAAAGTATCCAAACCATTTCACATGTCCATATTTCGCCCAGCACAAGTTCCTCCAGAGAGCTGATTATGAGAAACACCTTCGGGAGTGTAATATGAAGAGGTTTGTTGAAACAGACTATAGTAGACCTTTGCCACAGCCAGTACAAATGCCTTCTGCAGTTTGCCGCAATTTGCATCAAACGTTTACCAATGATGATGAAGATTGGTAGTTGAACTAATTACTTTTAATAAAAATGAAATATTTAGTTATTGAAACTATTTTTATGAGTTGATAATAAAAATGTATTTTAATTGTTCACACTCATTATTTTTGTTTGCACCCATGTTTTTTAACGTAGGCAACTTTCAATAAACATTTTATTGATTAAGGGCAAAAACAACTAAAGGGATGTTTTAGGGTTGAGTTAAAGTCCGGTGTCTTTATTAGTGTTGAGGGCAAGAATGCGTCCATAAGACTGATAATGAAGTGATAGTGCCACGCATTGAGTTAATTCACGGATTGCACGCACTGCATTAAACGATTGATAACACACAAGTGATAACAGAGTGCTGATAAAATGCACGTTTGTTTATAGATAGCTGAATTGTTTTTTTCCGGCTGCTTGTGAAACAAAGAGGAAAGGAAAACAAGGCTAAAGCAATTATACTTCAATTACGCAAAAAAAGAGGCTGGAACTAAACTGAAGATAGCTCTTCTTCTTCTTCTCTTCTTCTTCGATGAAGACTTGTAGGGTGCAACCTTGTAAATGCAAACTTGAGATCAAGTAATGAATGATAATACAGAAAAAAATGGCATTTTGATAAAGATTAACAATCCAATAAGTGATAATTTTGAAGAGTGACTGATTTTGATTGACTATAGACAAACAGTGATAAACTATATTTTGTATTACTACACTAGTTATTATCTACTAAAAGCTACAAATGATTTGAAGGAAAGTAAAACAAAGCACAGGTGAAACACGTGGGTTTTCAAGCGACACGAAGTGAAACTTAGCGAGAGTTTGGTTAGATACTAAATAATTCCAGCGATTCCAGTAAATTTCAGATGAGTTGCAACACTATGAACAAAAGAAGAACATTGAAAACTACCATAAAATTTTTCAACGTTTAACTTGAAATACAAGCCTCAAGCGTAATCTAGTTTTAAAAATAATGTGTATAAAATATTGTCCAGAATATAAAATGGTGAAAATTGAACAATAAATGTAATGTTATTTCATTGCAAATTTGCTCCAAAAGCTTTAGATGTAATTGCTTTGGAAGCTAGAAAGTAAGAGTTTTGGAACCTATAACGCTATTTTGTAAATTCAAAAATTTATAATACAGTTCTGCAATGTTTCTGGAATATTTTTGCGAGGTTTTTGGAAGCATCCTGTAATATCAATTAATTAGTAGAATATCGACTGCGACCTACTACCATGAATGTAATAATAATATTACGTTGCACTTGTCCGTAAGGTAACGGAAAATACTTGAAGAGCCAGTCAGTCCCGCGTGTGGATCGAGTCGCAGCGAGTTCTCGTTTGTAATGTTTAAAACTATTATCGATCATACAGCTGGAAAGGGAATGACCACCACGTCGCCGTTGACCTACTCAACTTATACAGCACTTTAGCGCTACGTGCACAGCACCGTCGTTTAATTCGTTTTATTTATTGTTGTTAAACATTCGCGTCCAGTCGCGAGTGCGTGTGCGAGCGCCACACTTGTTAACTTGCTTCACTAGACTAGAAGTTCGTATCGAGTATTTGGAAGTTTTCAAAGTGAGTAAGGATTGAAAAGAAGGTGACGTTGCAGTTAATGTTAATGCGATTGAAACAACGCGAAAGGCTACAATACAGTGCAACATCCGAAACAATCTAGGAAATTCAAGGTCAGCCTTTTCATAAACCTTAGAAAGTAGTATACACTAACAAAGCAAAGTAAACCAAATTGAATCTAATCCACTACGGAAACTTCAAAAACAACGGGAAGAGTATATGCCTGAAAACTTTTTGAATCTCCCCCTTGAATCTTGATGAGAAATGCATCGGTATCATCGGCAGAAAATACGAAGAAGCGTTTATGCAAAATAAAATATATCAATGACACAGCACAAAAACAAACTTATTGTGGCTGAATACTGTTACAAGCCTTGCAACCATTACATTTATGATCAGCGATGAAAAGCAACATGCTGATCGTTCGCTTGCTTTTGTTTCGAGTGTTCCAAGGACGTCTGGGCTATTTTCCAAGCTAGTTCCATCAGCCAACCAAAGTTTCTAACCATTTCGAATTATTCCTAAATATTCCGAGCACTTCTCACTACGTTGAATGAACGCTTATACAGAAACTCCATTAATCGCAATTCACAATCTGCCCACTTGGAAAGACCACTCTTTCCAAGTTCAAATAGTAAGCAAACAGTAACAAAAGAGATTTGAGATTATTATGTCGATGCGTTGTCACTATCACAACATCATTAAGTTATCACCAATGTCACAAGTAAACGTTTATGTCGGGTTATTGCCATGTCAAGTATGCATCATAAACAAATTAACTCGTCGGTATATACTTGGAGTAATATGCTCGGGGTGATGATGTTTGCCCAATAAAACGATCTTCGTGACACTGGTTCTTTTCATTTGGCAGAATTAATTCATAGAAAAGGCAAGCGTCCATGAAACGAGAGTATTTGAGAAGAAATACACGCGAATATGTGTGCCGAAGAGAATTGCTTTCGATATTTCGTTTGTTTCCTAAGGCGATGCGGATTGGGTCTTCTTGAACCGATTTAAGTATTAGACTTTATTTATTAGTCGATATCAATCAATCATTTAAATGCCGAACTTAAATCGCCATCACTATAGTATATAGCATAGTTGTATTAAACTACACATATTCACCGACTTGTGTCTTAGTCTGTGAATGCACTTTTATCAGCATATTTTTCGTTGTTTACATTATATTATCATGCGAATTGCTTCTACGAACTATACAGATACAGAAGTACAGTCGCTAATCATGATGCCACATGTTTAAACAGACATGTTGCTTCATGTCGAGGACCAGATTTGTGGTGGCTAGGCATCTACAAAAGCTTGCAACAAATTGAAGAGTGTCAGATTCTATAATTATGGCACATTATATGCACTCCATGTTGATTGACAAATTCGTCACTGTAAAGTGGAGCGAAATTATAAAATTTTCATAAATTTCTGTTTTATGTCGAATTTCGATTTCTGCTTTATTCTCTTGATGTATTTTCCATTTCACTAACGATTTTCTTACGTCGAACGTAATGTTTTGAAGTTAAAGCAGGATTGTTCTGTAATCATGCATGCAACACAAATACAACAAATATGACAATATAAAAATGTAAAACCATAAGCATAGATTATGACATGACTCCAGCCAATGATAATACTATCATGACATTAAGTAATACTGACGACCTTACACGATTTCACTTTGGTTGTTTAGTATTAAAGTTATCAACGAAGGTACCACACGTTAAGAGCGAAACATTAATACAAACCAAAGCAACTAATTAGATTCGTTTTAATTGTCACTCTGTCTCTTGTCAATCATTTCTAATTGACGATATTGTTCACATCCGCAGAGTGTGAAAGATCTATCAAGATGACTACAAATTCGCCATTTCTCTACCGAAAATGGATGCTGAACAACAGCGCTGCTGCCACCCCCGGCTCTGGCAGTAAAGGCCTCAAGGGAATTGTCGCAGGCGGTATAACGGGAGGCATTGAAATATGTATCACCTTTCCTACGGAGTATGTTAAGACACAATTGCAGTTGGATGAGAAAGGTGACAGGAAGAAGTACAATGGTATTGCTGATTGTGTGAAGAAGACCGTGCGGGAACGCGGTTTCTTCGGGCTGTACAGAGGACTCAGCGTGTTGATTTATGGGTCTATACCCAAAAGTGGTGTGAGGTAAGACTAACCATTTAAGCATGGATGAGTTATTTGGTGCTAGGTGTGTTTTAGATTTGGGACATTTGAACAGATGAAAATCATGTTAGAAAATGAGAACGGACAACTTACGCCAGTCAGCCGTCTGCTCTGTGGTCTCGGTGCTGGTGTAGGCGAAGCCATCTTTGCAGTCACCCCCATGGAGACTATCAAAGTGAAATTCATTAATGACCAACGTTTAGCACAACCCCAATACCGCGGCTTCTTCCATGGAGTTACCACCATCGTCCGAACAGAAGGCTTCGGTGGACTATATAAGGGGCTCACTGCAACCATCCTCAAGCAGGGTACCAACCAAATGATGAGGTTTGGTGTTATGGAGACTCTCAAGGATTGGTACCGTGCTGGTGACTCAAATAAAAGCATACCAAAACCGCTTATTGGCGTTTTTGGTGCCTTTGCTGGTAACTACATTAAATAGTCACAGAAAACCCAACATCTTCATGATCTTTCTTTCAGGTTTTGTTTCGGTGATGGGCAATACGCCACTTGACGTCGTCAAAACAAGAATGCAAGGTTTGGAAGCCGCCAAATACAGGAACACTTTCAATTGTATGCGCCTGATCTTTGTCAATGAAGGCGTGCACGCTTTCTACAAGGGCACTGTGCCTAGATTAGGCAGAGTGTGTCTGGATGTTGCCATTACCTTTATGATCTATGAAAGTTTTCTGGATCTGTTTAATAAGATCTGGCATTAGAGGCATTTGGTCCTGTGAAAGTGTGACGTTGGGGGATATTGTGTTCCTGCCATGATGAACGGCATTTTCTTGCAAGCCAAAAATCATTCCATATAAATGCATACGCAGTTAATGCAAATTATATATAAGCGAAAATAGGACGATAAATAAGGATGGTAGATTATTTTTGAAACAATTGACGTGCGATGCTGCGTTAAATTAAGTGAAAAGGTTTTAGTATGATTGGGATATATATATGATGCTTTTTACCGTGATAGGTAATTTTAATTAATTTAAGTAATTTGTAATAAATCATTTTCAAATATTTCTGATGAAAAAATTTATTATTATTGGGGATCATAAATTTAAATAACATGCTAAGGTAGATAATATTCAAGTGGTAAATCTATGCAACCAAATGTGCGTCATTCATGCATCAGTTTATAAGCTATGTAAAAACGTAGACAGTCCACAATATGATCTATGATTATCACACTTTGGCCATATATAATTTACGATTATTTTAGATGAAATTGTGTTTCATTTCTGCCAATGTAAAATATTTATAATTTTATGTATTTTCTCAGTCCCCCTTACTATTTCTGAACATTTTTGACACCTGTCATAATGTGACAAAATGACAACGGGCAGCAATCTAGTTGACTTGCCGTGCACCGCCACCCGACTTGCCCAGAAGGCGCCCGATGGTATCAACCCTGCGGTGCGACACGCGCTTATCACCCACCGCCTCCGACGTCCGCCATCGCCCGCCGCAGCACGGTGCCACGGCCGCGCTGGATAAATGCGACTTGGCCGCGATATTGCATGAGCATTAGTGAAAAATGGCCAGGGACTATGATCACTTGTTCAAATTGTTAATCATTGGAGATAGCGGTATGTAACGCATCACTATTACTTTAGTAAAATTAACCATTTTGCATAATAATCATTTGCATGTTTTTTTTTAAACTTTGTACAAGTGACTTGTTTTAGCTGTTGTAGACAGGTTGTGTATCTAAGTAATGTTTAATGGTAGTTATGATGTTGTATATGTGGATTATTAATTGTTTCTGGTTGTCTTTAGGTGTTGGTAAAAGTTCACTCTTGTTGCGCTTTGCGGATAACACTTTTAACGGCAGTTATATTACCACAATTGGTGTTGATTTTAAAATCCGAACTGTGGATGTAAATGGATGCAGGGTGAAGCTACAGATTTGGGATACAGCTGGACAAGAAAGGTTTAGGACCATTACAAGCACGTATGTGTAATTGCTATCAATTGTAGACTGTGATTTAAAATAATTGCTTTTTTAGATACTATCGAGGAACTCATGGTGTTATTGTTGTCTATGATGTAACAAACGGTGAATCGTTTGCCAATGTAAAGCGATGGTTACATGAAATTGAACAAAATTGTGATGTAGTCAATAAAGTGCTAGGTAAGTCTGCAAACACTGCAAACAAAATATTCCAATTGGTGTTGCAATTTTCAGTTGGTAATAAGAATGATGAACCAGAAAGGAAAGTTGTGCTCACTGAGGATGCGAAACGTTTTGCCAGCACGATGCAAATTGAGCTCTTTGAAACCTCCGCAAAGGACAACCTGAATGTAGAGGAGATGTTTCTGAGTATTACGCGTGAAGTGCTCAAGCAGAAGCTGGATATGCGGGAGCGTCAGCAGGGCGATAATCAGGACACTGTCAATCTACGCAAGACCAGCAAACCGAAGAGAAAGAACTGCTGCTAGCATTATCATCGCATTCGCCGATAACCAGCAGTGCGCAATCAACAAACTGCAATTAAATTACGGAATACGCGAGTTGAGCGAGGTAAACAAGTACAGTATGTACAAATTGTACACCACTAAATGTATAAAGTCAGACGCGAGTAACTTGAGGAGGAAGGTGCGGGAGAATGGTTAATTTGAATGGTGCTTCTTGTGCTGGTCAAGATACTGCGAAACGGATTCTAATTGTTAAGCGCCGCATTGATTAATTACGCTAGGAAGTAAGCAGGATGTAACGCGAAATCCAAAAATTATTTTATACTATTCATCGTAATGTTCGTATTTTTGTAAAAGTTTAAACAAGTAGCGGAAAGATTTTAATTGCATTACATTTAGTTTCACAGTTGAAGCCAATATTAAGAAATTTTAAACAATATGAGAAACAGAACTGAGCATTTCAACTTCACTCGTTAGTGGTAGTTAAATGAAGTAATATTAACCTAGTTGGTATTGATTGAAATGTCAATTGAGCATTTTTAGTGACATAGTTAACCAATTAATTTTAGTTCCTCATCAATTAATGAGTTCTTTAAGGAGAGAAAGCGCCAGTCATTGCGGTTTGCGCCAATGATTAACGTCGATTCCAAGTCATTCTTTGTAAAGCAAACAATAATTAGTTGTAATTCGAATTAAAAATTCCACACGAAAATATCTATTGGCAGAGAGTGACATGCCGAAACTAGCAAACAAATGTAATTCGCAAACATGATGTTATTGTGAATCTATATTCTACCTGTATTCTATGTAATTAATATGGTTATTTTTATTATGCCGCGAATGAGAAGTGAATTGTATCAGTGTAGAGTGAATGTATTTCATATGAGGAGTTTTATACCAGCCAGTCATATCTGAATGTTGTATTAATTGAATTAAACAGTAATGTAATTGACTTGAAGTTTTCAAGGAGATTGCAAGTAGTGAAGGGTATAGAAATGAATACTTTGTGTATAAAATTAAATAAAAAAAGAGCAATCATATGAAATTAGCATTTCATTGGTGGAATTGGAGAAAAATTTGTTTGGATGAAAAAATGCAGTTGGTGGAAAGTTCAAGTTCCAACAAATCCATTTGATTTTGATGAACTAAAGCGGGCAAAAACAATGTTTTATTTGATTTAACATTTAGTACGTTAAATATACAATTTCCTGAGGAAAATAACAATGAAAGTAAATTCAGATACAAATGAACAGTTGATGAAGCGAACTGTGCATGCGCATATTCAATCAGTGAGGGGTGAATGAGTATAATCAAATAAACTCAACCACAAATTTCTTACTCAGTGCAATTTTTCAATACTTGACATTCTGGTATCAACCTATTTGAACCGGAATTGCCTGTTACCACCATCACAATAAATACGAACATTGCATCTTTGCTACAGTTGCAATATATAAATATTTTCATCCTCCAACAATCATTCAATTGCATCCGCATAATTTATGAAATGAGACGTGAAGAACATGAGAAAAAGTGTGCTTTAGGCATATTTTACAATGTCATGACAGACTATTCTAACTTCTCTCTGTTCAAGCAGCATGACATAATTATTTTTTCCCAAGAATACGATTCATATCCTTATTCTGTTTCTGGATCGTAAAGTCCGCAGTTTCCGTTTTGTACATAATTCCTTCAATTAAATCATTCTGTGTGTCAATTTCAGATGATAAATCAGTTGCTAGTCCTTTCAATCTGCTTATTGAAGTACTCATCTCACTGAGATTAGCTTCTAGGCGTTGACTTATCTGTTTGCTACCTGATGGTAAGGCTGCAGTCATGGTATTCTCAGTTGGCAGATTTTTCAACCTTGTTACTGGATGATTATCATATCGATCATAGTTATTTAATGTTTCATTTATACTAGATGAGTTTGTGACCTATATAAATAATAGTGACATTAAGCAATTGAATCAATCATTTTGTAAAAAATAAATTACCTTAGTTGTTGATGGCATTCTTGCAGTAGGTGTCTGATCATTATTCCTACCAGACATGTAATTCTTCAAGCTACTGAACACACTTTTGATGCCATTTATATGCTTTTGGGAAAATCTCAGCGTATGATTAATCTCATCTAGACGCTTATCAGTGCGTTCCAGTTGCTCTCTCTGCCTAGATAGCTCTTCAGCAGTGGCAATTCCAATCTGCTCCGAGTCCCTCAGAAGGCCAATAGATCTTTCTGAGCTTTGTATTGTACGATCCTCAATTTGCTTCCGACGCTCTTGGAATGATTGCACCTGCTCGTCGAAGGTAGACTGGGGTTTGCGGCTGGCTGTGGACTTACGCAGAAAAGTTTCATCGTCCACGTCGTCTTCGTCAAAAGGGTTCGTGGTGGATGTATAACGATGACCAGACATTGTTTTGCCGTGCGGAATCTAGGCACGTGGGATATTATTAATGAACGCGTAAAATGGTGCTACTGGCGTAGAACTGAACAAAGTCTTTTATTCAGTTGATTGTTGATCAACCACCCACTTTTCATCTTGATAGCGTCAATTTGAAGGTTCAAGAATGACAAATATGACAGATTTTAGACACCGAAAGCGCTGTACATAAATGACAGCGTTTTAAATGTTCAAAATTTATTCATTATGTAGATGAAACCTAACTATAACACTTCTCCAATATATTGCTATATTATTTACTATAATAATGTTTACTTATTAATATTTAATAAAAAAAATAATAATTTTGTAGTCAATTTTTGACTATGATTGCGCTAGTGGACGAGAGAGGGCGTAGGTAACAACAGAATGAGGAGTGGAGTGAGGAAAGTGAGCGCGGGAAAGTCGGAGTTGAGAAGAATATGTGGCGGTAGCAGGAGAGTAAGGAAAGCGGTAGAAGTTTAAGTTAAGAAGTAGTGTATTATTGTACTGTAGATGGAGAGAAATTGTAAGGGATTGTAAATAAAGTTGACGTAGAACAGATAGACGAAAAGTTGACAACAATTTGTAGAATGTTTTTGGCTTCTTGCCGAAACACTTAAAATTAATGTGATTAAGTTGTACAGCGTTTTATGACCTACAACAAGCCCAAAAAATTGAACAAATTTATATTTAGTAAATGTTATAGTTAAGTTTTATCTATATATAGATTTTTTTTGTAATCCTCAGTATGTACTGAATACGATTCTATATGATGGTTCTGTTGGTTGCATACATTGAAAACTATTCCAAGTAAAACATACAATTTTAAAGTATTGTTGAGTGTGGTCACGAAGTGTTTAAGATTCATATTGTTGAAAATTTGCACTATAACACTTAC
>JAODIE010021528.1:0-35330 GCA_027575565.1 Diploeciton nevermanni
ATATTGTACAAAAACTTCAAATTAACATAATCTCTCAAAATGTTATTTGAAAATGATAATTTAAGTGGATAAAATTTATTTAGAACACTTCTTCATTATAATCTATTATACTGCAGAAGGCAACATGCCGAAAACGTTTTATAAATCAATTTTAAGTAAGTGTTATAGTGCAAATTTTTAACAATATAATTTGCAATGATTACAGAGTAATAATGAATATTTTATTCTGAAATCGCGTAATTTTTACTGGTTGACCGCCCCTCCGGTATTGTCTAGTGGCAGGATATCTGGCTCTCACCCAGGAGGCCCGGGTTCAATTCCCGGTACCGGAACTTTTTCGTTCAGTAAGAAGTGTTATTTATTAGATTTTGCAACAATTAAATAAAAATAGTCTTAGTAGTGGCATTAAAATTTGTGTTGATTGCTTAAGAACAAATTGTCCTATCAAACCATAAATTATTTAGACCATAATTATTTGTTAAAGCAGTATATTTTTAAACTAGCGTAATTTTTAAAGGAATACATCCTAGTTTGTAATAAAAAAAATCCAAAAAATTCAATTGTAAATACAATCATACATAAATAAGGCCATCAACCAACAGTCCTTCAGCCAAAGTTTGAACATTATTTATCTATAAAGTTCTAGATATTCTACAATGACAATAATTTTACTGCACTTTCATGTTCCAACAACCTGGTGACGTACTTGTGTCCATTCAATATCAGCCTAATATAGATTCAGATACTGATCTAAATTATTTTTCCAGTTTTTTCATTGCCTATTAGGGTCGTCTTTCCTTAACAACACTATATAAGATTGCAAAATATCACATGACGACATTGTATCGTATTTCAAATAAATATCCTATTGTAGACCAACAATACCCGAAAATAAATCTGATTACAATCCAGCAATGCGCGAATTGCGGACGTAAATACTTGCGTACTTAAATTTGCCAGAAATGCCTAGTTCATGTTGTTGCACAATTTGAAACATCACAGAATATTATAATTTACGAATAATTTACGTATACATTAATTATAGTATTTCATGTGTCTTAGTTACTACAAACTAGTCACTAGTTTATTTGGAATTTCGACTATTTAGTGAGTTCAGCATAGGAAAGTACACATATGCTTGGCGCTGAACTTGAACAGAAAGCTGAAAGTGTTTCAGTGCGTGGGAATTGTGCGGTACTGATGTATTAACCAATCGATTTACTTGATTTCGATTAATACATGTTGCTACTTAAAAAAATAAGTAACAAGCTCTCACCCTTAGAAGCAAGACTGGTGTGAAGCGGATTGCTAGTAATAAGAATATTTCACTTAAATAGTGAGATTTATTAATTGTTTTATAAATACAAGTCTCATATTTTTACCATATCAAATAACAAAAATGAAGTACGTAGGTACTAGTGTCGTAACACTCAAATTCTTAAATTTTAAATACAATTTTAGACTGAGTAAAGTAACATGCATGAATACTACACTCGTATACATATTGCAAATAACAAAAACATGATAATTATTTCCAACTTGTTACGCAAACTTACTAACAATTACATAATAAGTATTGCTATTAGTTACGTTGTCTATTTTCTGATAAGTTGGAAAAGCACCTTGAGCCCTTATGTTTGTTTTTTGTTTGGCATATTTGCACAGATTGCAATGGATTCAAAGATAAAACAATACAAACAATTTCTGAACAACATAACACTTCCACTTCCATTTAATTCATAAGTTAACATTTGTTAAAGCAATTGACGTCACAATGAATCCATATTTAAGAAAATTGTGGAATGAAACTTCACTTTGATTTTTTTATACATTTTTTATATATTTTTTACAACTTTCTACGTCCATCTAAGTTTGTTATTGATTTATTAATATTTACTAATTGCCTGTCATTAAGGTGTTTTTACCCACACGTGAGTTAAGATATTTTAATTTCCTCAATTGTTGTTGTGCGACGATGTTAATCACGTTGATGCTGATAAAGCTTAAGCTAATGACGTTGAATGTTGTTAAACTATACAGTTCAAATGTATTTTGATGTTAAAGATTAAAATATTCATTCACGTCTGTTTTGTGTCGAAGTGGAATATGATGAATACATGCAATAATAATAAGATGCATAGTTAAGCGATAGAGGTGGGAGGAGGGGGCAATTATAGACATAAAAATGTCACGTTTCATCAGATTTGTACGGAATGAAGTTTTTTAATTTATGTTGAAATTTTAAAATTACCAGATTCAATTGCGTCTATTAACAGTATGGTCTTCGATAATGTACAAAGATAAACATGTATAGAATGCAACGCAACAACACAATTGACTATATATCATAATCAACCCGCACAATTGCACTCTAGCGGGCAAGAAAGAAACATTAATGAACTATGGACAATTTTTTAAAACAATTTATAGTTTTTATTTTGTTCCATCATACCTAATGTTTACAAAACTACGTAAAACACAATATAATATACCATAAATTAAAAGAATTTCAAAGTCAAACTTATTAATTTTTTTAAAGGCTACAATTATAAGTAAATAAGCAAATTACATTGATTGATGATGTAGTTGCGCCAGAAGATATAAAGTCAGCAACGAAATATGTTTTTTAAATTTTTACCGCACGAAATTTGATGGTGATAAAACATTACATGCAATGTAATGATGTAGTATATCATAAATTAAGCAATTGCGGGTGATAAGTAAATAAGATAGTAGAAAGTAACAACATCATTTCTAATATAGCATCAGGTGTTGCCAAAATATTATTTATATGAAAAGTTACTCTCATAGCTGTTCTTGTAAAAGTATTGCAAGGTTGTTTCAAATAATAATTAATTAGTGGAATGCATTGGTTTCTCTGAATCAATTAAACTAACAAAGAATTAAATGAACAAAGATACCTAAGAAATAGTATCAACTGAAATTAGAGAATTTCAAGTTCGACCATAGGAAGCAGCACCAGTTCATTTGGACAATATTGTGCACCTGAAATTGTTGGTTAAATATTCACTGGGATTTATTCTTTACTATTCTTCTAACTGGTTTTGACTTCATAAATATGCTTAAATATTGGTCCTAGTGCGTAACGGAACATAATCACTGCAATTTATTTTTGAACAAGAATAGCTCTTCGCAAATTTGCAATTTCTAAATTAATGATTTTACCATGTAGTGGTTTACCGTAATTTTAAATCTGTTGCGGCTTTTTCTTTGTCATCAATACTTTCAGAAAAACTCCGATTTCAATACGTTGTCTGAGCAGCGGAATCAAACAGTAAAACTTACCCATAAGGAGGGTTTAAAAATATAACAAATCACCACAAAACCTCATTATCAAGAAAATCAATAACAACCTTAAGTTAAATATTTTAATATAAGCTTATTAAGCAGACATTTTCAAAGAAAACATAATTTAAAATTATAAGTAAATAAGCAAATCAATTGCGTCAATCAAAGTCCCTTATTACATGTAAAAATTGATTAATGCAGAATAATCATATATCCTAATTTTCCTGAATATCTTCAGCATCCTCAGTCTTTTGTATATCTTGTAAATATTTAATATGACGATACAACTTAAGTGACGCCTGAAAAAAAAAAACCGAAAATACTTTATAATCAAACTTGAGATTTAATTCCAATCACTTACATAAGCATCTAATGCAGCATATGTTTGTTGAGCCTGAGTAAGTGGAGCCACATGCCACTTACTCATTCGAACTGCTTTATCTTTACTGATTCTCATTTCAAACTAAAAATACAAGTACCATAGATATAATCATCACACAAATAGATTTTCACTAATAAACTTACAAAATGTAAGACTAATTTCTCTAAACTCCACCTTTGTGTAAATCTAGCCACAGAATTAGCCATTATTCCTAAGTCAATACAGTTTTCAACTGCTTTGTTACCATCAAATCCTGGAAAGTCCCTGTGTAGCTTTCTTACATCACTATAGAAATAAATAGAGAAAATCAATTTGTTCAAATAAATAATTCTTATATCCCTTACTTCTTAACACAAATACCCGTCAATCTCACATTATTATGGCACAATAGTTCAGTCAATGCTTTAGGTAATTTCTTTGAGCAGCTTACCTGCAGCACATAACAAATATCTAAATCAGGACTTATTTGAACAACTGCGGCATTTCCAGATCCAGTCTGAAAGCTAAAGGGCCACTCAATGTCAAATCCAAGCACACATATATTTTTGGATGCATCTACTCCATCCCTGTGTAGCAAACATAATGTTATTAAACTGAAATATCTGTTGAGTAAGTAAATAAGATGCTTACAGTATTTTGGAACAACTTTCTGCGATAGATACAAAGGAATTGCAATAAACAATCTTTCCAGGGTATTTGATGTAAGGTGCTGTGTCTACCAGATTCTTTTTACGTATTATTTCTTTCTAAAATATATTGAAATGTATTAACAAATTCAATCAAAATCTTAGTAATATAGGAAAAAGTATGAAGCCCGCGCAAAACACTAACCTTTGCTTTGATATCTTCATTTTTTTCGGATAAAGGCACTTGTGAGCGTGTTCTCATTCTTATTTGACTCATTTTATATTAATATTTGGTTTATGAAGACTGCAATCACAAAATCTTGCTCAATACCGTTGTTAAAATGCAATATTTGTACAATAAATCGTTAATCTTTCGTGTTTGTTGAATTCGATTGAGTCGTTCGAATGTAGTCGGCAAAGTTCGACACAAAAAAATAAGAGAAGAGAGTTTAAAACAACCCTTGTTAAATTTAAATTCAAACTTTAACTTTCCACCAACTTAAGTTTTTATCAAAAACAAACATTTAATATTTTGAATTTAAATAATACAAATATAAATAGTTTTGTTGGCAGTGTAAGCATCCTAGAAATATTTTTTGTTCTACTTCGAACAAGAGTACAACTCATAATTTGAATAATCTCCTGCATTTGCATTAATTTACATACTACCTTTTTAGACCTATTGTCATTGTGATTCAAGCATTCGCTTTATTCACCGTAGAATTCTTGCAAATTTGTACATTTATGCGCATTCTCTGCATTACCTTGCAACTTTCAATGATTTCAATGTTTTTACTTCATCTTCTTCATGCAGCATTACTTGAGAACAAAAGGGTTGGTTTTGTGTAATGTCTACTGTCCTGTATCTTTTATTGTCTTCTATTATTAAATATCTCGAGCTTTAGACACATAAGACTCTGGACAAAAACAGTTTTACGACCGCCGCCGCCGCGTTCTTAAGTCCTATTCAAAGGTTAATAAGTTCACCAGAATTAAGCACACAAAAACTCAAATCAAAATTTACGATTTAGCGGGAAATCTTAATTAGCCACACACGGAGTATACCTCGATCGTAAATTTAATTGATTCAGTATATTTTTTTCTTACCACAATTGTTTCAAACCAACACCTAGCGGCTGTCTGCGGCTAAAACCCAAGTTAGAATTACATTATAAAACAGTATTTACAATAGAAACAATAGAAATATACGCTCATATATGTATTATTTACTTATTTAAATATAATAATGCTTGTTTATTGTAAAATATTGTCGATTACGTTTCAAACTTGTTAAAGTTAGTTTATATCTAGCAGAAATTATAAGTTAGTGACAGCGTTTGACACGAGTCGTGACGAACTTTATTTCGGTACAACTCGACCCGATGATGCTGCTAAAAAACGAGGTGTAATGGCTACGAATCCTGGAAAGTATATCACAGTCAGAGTTCCACCACTGGACGAGCAATATTATGGTAACTAACGCTTCTCAAAGGAACTCCAAATGACTTACTATATGCGTAAGCCACTTAACCTGTCTTATAATATGAATTTGCCTCATATACAATTCAATGCTATAATACACACATCTATTGTTTCTAAGTTATACACTCATACACCTAAAATAACAATGAAATATTAAATACAATAGCACCCTCTCAACTTCCACATCTTCACAAAGATTTAGTTGATAAGTAATTATTTAAAATACTAATAGATAATATTTTCGTATGGTGAAAAACCTTTCTCTTGTAACGATAGCAATTCATACCGAAAATTCTGCAAGCGCTATAGACCTGCCAGAAATAATATAAAATATCACAAATATTTCGTGCTAATGGATTTTCATTGTAAGCTCGTCCCACATGCGCCCCGTTCCACTCTACTTGAACAATTTCACTTGTTTCGTTCGCTCGTTGCGTTGAATTCTACTGGATTCTGTATTGAAATGCCTGCTCACCTTGCTTTATCGATTTCTGAAATTTGGCCCCGATGGTCAGGTTATATTTTCGGCGTTATTGTGTGGTGGTGAATGACTAGAAGACGTGACTATTCGGTTGTCTACAAGTCCATCATTTGCTTAATCAGTTGCGAAGGCAATATTTGAAGAATGAAAATTAGGAAAATTACAAAATAGCAATAGAGAAATAACAGCCAATTTCATTATATGAGGTGATTGATTCATGTGGAATTAATTTCAATTAGTAATGAGTACAGGTATAATTATGTTTTTATATAAATAAATTATTTCAGGCGGGAGTTGGAGTATCTGTTGCATGCGGCAATGTATTTGCTGCATGATTTAATATTAAAGTACGAAGCAAATTGAAGTCCGTAACGTTGTTCAATAACTGCATTCCTGAATAAGCAAATTCTCCCTAATGAAATTCATCAATTGATATTCATTCCCAAAGAATATTATGCTTCAATTACTTGTTTTTATTGCTGTTTTTTTAAATTTTACGATGAATAATTCCAATTGACCTAAAAACAATTGATGTTTTATTATTTATAATAATTAATATAATACTGCCATTAATTACATAATAATTTGCTGTTGTGTTGCAATTCAATAATATTTAATATATTTAATTGCAGCTCATGTAAAGCACAGCTGTACAACCTTCAATTGCATATTGAAGTGCACACCACGTGCCGAAAGTATTTGCATCAGCCTACGTCATTCGCCTTCGGTCCTGGAGAGCTTTCATCGTTGTTCACCGTCTCATCCGCCCACGTTCGGGCACTTGCAAAGCATTTCAACCGTCTCTAACAACTCGACGACATTGCAATCGATTCCCTCCCATCACGTCATTTTTCTGCGCAACCTGCATTTTTATCAAATTATCTTTTGTCTAGGTTCACTTCTTATTCTATCTACTCTACCTGGTACATATCAATTTCAGAAACAGATCAGATTTACACATAGCATATGTTCAACGTGACTTAGTTGTAGGAAGTGACGCTGAGTGAATGCGTAATCTAGAATTCGAAAGCTTTGACTACGAGCTTTGATTAAACTTCTTAATTGCGCGTTGGTAGCGTGAACTGACAACTCAATTAGAAGCTTTCGACGGTAAAGTGACGTTGTTGTAAAGCTTTGTCAAGATTTCAAAGGAATCAAGGCAGGAATTGTTTCGGATGTAGGTGGTGCTTAAAAAGCACAGCGATAAGCACGTAAGTGCTGGAACAAATTAAAAACAGACTAGTGTTGTGTGATTGATTTTAATAGCTTTGAATTTATGGGACCCGACAAACACAAAGTGTGGAAAGCTTTCAATATGATTTTCTGCAAAATCCTGTTGGAATAATGAAATTTTCAGTGGTGAATTGAAAATGTGGTTTATGTAATTGTCACGTGAAATTCAACGTTTGTTGTAGAGGAATAAATTTAAATTTTGTCCATTTATCATTTCCTAAACAAATTGAACCAATTATTTTATTTTTAAAATTCAATAGATTTATTGCATTAATATTTCTAACAAGCTTTAAAAGGCTTTAATGCAACGCAGTAAACCTTTTCGATTATGTTTTGATATACTCCAATATCGACAAATATCACTCATAAAATTAATTTCAAATCCACACGAATTTTCCATCGATTACTTCTGATACCTTCCAACATCTTTTGCAATCTATTTTTCAATCTTCATTTTACTCATACTCGCGCTCCGTTACTTTTATACTCCAAATCAAAATCAAATCCGTCGCTTTCATTTTACACCCTCATCAATAGCACTAAATCCGCGCAGCAAATGCATCCCCATTTAAGATTAATGAATTTTTCTCATAGTTAATTCGAATTCGCGCAAGTGTAGGTACACGCTGCTCGTCTCAGTGTTTCCAATTACAACCTCTTACATCAAAGTACAGATTTGTCGCAGAGGAATAATTCCATTTCATGTCTATGTTCATGTTTATGGTTTCGTTCCCTTGAGCGTGATCCTAAATTACGTTTGCTTTGGCGATATGATGACGGCGTGAAGCACGCTCAACAAGTTATTTCACCACTGCGTCTTTACTGCCAAGGAGCTGGAATTGAAGAGGGAGCGACAGTGAGGTGAATGAGATTTTGAAATTTAGAATGCAATAAAGATTACGTATAAGAGATTGAAAAGAGAAAAGAAAAAGTCTATTCAAACTTGGTATGATCAAAAATAAGCTATGTGACCGAACATACACAAAATACCAGCTCACAAGAATAAAAGAATGAACTGATTAAAAAATATAATCATTTACTTGTAAATAAATTGACCAAATTGAGCTCTCTTGTTGATATTTGTTTCTTAAGTTAAATCCAAACAACGTTCAATTTCAGCATAGTAAAATTTATATATAGCATTCGCCAATAATAAACGATGTAAACACAGCAGCCGGATGCAAAAATGCAAATGTGCATGTTTAAAATCTTAGCGTGAAAAAAACAGTCAAAGGATGAGCTGAAAAATAATGCACTGCTTAATTCCACTGCATCAATCTGTTTAATCCTATTTTGCAGCTGCAGCGGTAGTAATTCCAGTAATTTTATATGACATCACACAAACTATGTTTTGATTTGCTACATTTTAAATCATCTTTTTCAATAATAATTTTTAAGGGTTCTTAGTATGGTATCTTGTAATTTTTCCATTATCATTGATAACCGTCTCAGCTTCATTGTGATGTTCTTGCTTTCCATTGATATTGCGTGAGGAACTGCTGCTAGATGACATGACGCCATAAAATTGCGGGCCATTACCACCAGGAATACCAGTACCACTTCGATGGTTAATGATATTAGGCATATTCTAGAAATCAATCAAATGAATCTAAGTAATTAGCAGAGATGATAAAACAACTTACTGGGTTTTCTGGAAATACAGCAGCTGTTTGATAGGCACCATCACTTCCAATGGTACCGGATGCAAAAGCACCATTAGTTCCCTGAATTTGTCCTTGAGCTTGACCTTGCTGACCATAGGTTTGAATTTGATGCTTCAACATTTCACTTTGTTTATGCAAGTTTTCACTCATTTGTCTCATACTATAGAGAATAACATTCCGATTAATAAGAATATTAAGGAAAAAAGGCATTGAGGGTACTTCAATCAAGATAGTTGAAGAAAAATGCTAAACTTGCAATTATTACCTTTCTGGTGTGTCATAAGTCAAAGAAGAAGAAGCTTGCGCATTTTTCCAATCACCGGAAGTATAAGCATACGAGTTAATACTAAAAGCAATGTTAGCAAAGAAAATAAACTACCAAGATTTAACACTAAAGAAGAAAGAACATAATCAAGACATGAGAAAACCTACTGATTGGCCATATCCGAATGGAATTTCTCCATCTGCGAGAAATAGTTATTGAAGAATCTGCTGAATCCAAAGTCATCACCAAAGTTTCCAATGCCATTTGTAGGAACGCCAGTAGCGCCTCCAACGCCTCCAACGCCTCCAATCCCTCCAGAAGTGTCATAGGCACCGCCATATCCTCCAGCAAAGCTTCCGGCGTATGCGTTTCCCTCTTGATTGTTGGGATACAAATTTCCTGTGTTTTTAATAGGCATGACGGAGTATTAATAAGCTTAAGATAAATGTATGAAGAAAACAAAACGGAAATTATTGATTTATAACATTTGATTTATATTTTGCAATCAAAAATGAATGTTAGCTATTAAACATGTCAATATCTGATGGATTTCATATTTTTTATGTCGGAGAATATTATTAATTAATTGATAAATCACATAAATCATAAAATTTGAAGGAAAAATATATAGTCAAGGAAAGTCAGAGTTTATCACAAACTATGAAGAGAAAATATTTAAATAGTGGGCAGTCAAGATGTGAAATTTTATGAAACTCAAACTTAAATGTAAATATTTTGCAAAAAGAAATTCTACTATCATTATGTTTTATATCAAAAAAATAATACTAAAATGTTCCCAAAAATAAATTAAACTTCAACAAATTCCAACTGCCTGTTATGATAAATTCTACTAAATGAAACTAACCTGTCGTCTGTGAGAGAGTAAAACATGATATAATCATGCAAACCAATCCTAACTTATTCCACATCTTTCCAGTTTCCACGTCGTTAGGGTCGTTCGGTTAAAATTCCAGCAAACGTGGCTTAGTTCAATTAAAGCTCTATTTATTAAATGTACGAAACTGCCACAGTGGTACTGAGCTGATATTGAATATTTTGCGAACGAGAGTCAGATCGATAATAAGCAACACAACGTGGGATATATAGATGAACTACGAATAAGGCACACTATCGACGATCGCCGATGCAATACGACTGACGAGTGCAAATTGAAAATTGCAAACAATTGTAAATAATTGCGAAACTGGTTTGGTCATCGCGTGGGCTTCAGACAATTATATAACCTGTTGTGGATTATGTTAAAATTTATTTCTTTCGTTTTTCCAGCAAAAATAATCGTCTTAGACTTTTAAGAAAATCGCAAAACATAATTAATAGCATGTGCTATTTGATGAAGTAAGTATTGAATAATGTTGATTGAACTTGACATTTTGCATTGACCTATTTGTAAGCCCTGATGTTTCCTGTCAACAGCACATTTAGATATCCTCTCATTGCTACAACCCAATCCTCCACATATCGTGTCAAATTACACGAACTGAAACAAAAACAATTATCCCATTCATTCAACAATGCTATCCAGATTCGTTGGTCTATTTACCACACAGAATCAAAAACATAACCTTTCTGCGCATCACAAAGTATGAATAACGAGTCTATACAAGAGCATTAAATAAATGTGCGCCATTACAAACACAATGCGGATATCAAAATCTTAATGTTGTGATAATGAGCCATGCAGATAAGCTGATTGATATGTATGCATGTATATCAATTGCTTTGATGAAATTAACAAGCATTACAGTTGGAGAAAATGCACTAAATCCAGTAAACAACACAACCAGCAAATGGATTTACATTATATTTAGCTGCAGAGAATATAAAAATATGCAATGAAAGCAAACTGGATATTCATAGTGCTTCAAAAATCAGTAGCAAAGCGGAAAACAGAGATCTGAACATATATAAATACGTAGTGAAATATTTCCTGGTGGAAAAATAGAAGAGTACTTTATTTTTGAGTGGGCGATATCGCTTTTCGCGTGCGCGGTAACCGAAAACTTTCACGTTTTCTCCCGCGTAAAGCGGAAGTATATAAGAGGATTGAGCGGCTTTCGAGTGATAACTGTTTGCTTGTTACACGGAGGGATAACATTTGAATGGGAAATGTTAGAATGTGCCGGAAATAATAGTCAAAACGAGAGAAGGAAAATCTTACTTGAATGATATATTTTGGACATATTTTTAGATAATTCTAGGGAAAATAAGAAAAGAGCAAGAGAATTGACACTAAATATAAAGGAAACATTTATCTTTATTAACTACAAGGAACAAGCGCATTGATAGGAGAGGATCACATGAGCTTGTAAAGATAGTTAGGGATGGAATCCCAAGAGGAGGTAGGAGACTACCAGGTAGACCTCCAAAGAAATGGCGGGAATTGTAGACTTGTAGCAATGTGATTATTAAACACGCTGTAAAATTCTTTAATAGGATAGATAAGAAAGAAGAAAGAATCACAATTTTAATTTGATTATGTAGTGTTTTCACAAGTTAATATAGAAGTATGATTTGACAATTAAACATTTTCTAAAAGAATATTGCCAAGAAAATTGTTATTTTAATTATTTACGCATTTAATTGGTATTTTTATAACAGTTATTTTTGGTTTTTTATTGAAATTGAAATAACAATTATTTTTTAATTTAAAACCAATTTTTATGTACTTTTAGTTGTCTATATTACATATTACCAATTAGGTTTTAAAATATTTTTAGAATAGATTAAACTATAATTGCATCTGACAGCTGAAAATTCCAAGCACGGAAGCTACGTAGAGCAATGTGGAAATTGCCGCAGTTGGCATTTTTCGGCGTTAATTTTCTACCATCATGAACCTTAACACGCATGCACTTAGCCAAATTACCTAATTTTAAATTAAACTCTTCTCTACATTAACAAATGACCCAATGCCAACTGGTGTATAAGATGCAGAAACTAAAGAAGCACAGTAAAAAGCAAATTAAGTTGGATTATAGAGAACATAGACATTGCACGCGCAAAATAACAAAACGAGAAGTATAGTTATCGAAGTACTCGGTTTTCTTTACTATGAAGACACTTGGTGAAACAAAGAATATAAAAGAAATTCTTTAAACAATGTTGTTAAAGTTTTATTAAAATACTTTTAATTCAAACAATTTTCTCAATTTAGCAATTTGTTTTTTTTTGATAAATTAGTATGAATTTATTAGAAATAAGAGTAAAAAAGTGCAGACTTGTAGAAAAACGAGAGTCTATTTAAAGCATGTTGGTTCTTGGATGCGGGTAAGATTTACTTAAGTCTAATCAATCATTGCGTTCCAGCGAAATTGAGAAATGTGCGGCAACTTTTTCTCATTTTTGCTTCACTGAGCTTTACCAAGTGCGCACAGGGTACAGCTTTGAAGCAAGATCACCAGCTCTATAGTTGGAGAAATAAATTCACGTGTTAGTGGAAAACTTGACAAAGCAATTTGCCACAATTTACAATCTAATCAGTAGGGCAACAAATTATCGATAGACATATTTTCTTTTCGAAATACGCGAGAAAGTTTTGAACTTTCAGAGGCATTATCAAGAAGGCAAAAAACAATCGGATTTATAAAAATACGGAAACAAAAAAAAAATTAAATTGATAGTAATAAATGATTTCGGTGTTTTTTAAAGTCTCCAGTGTGCGTAATTATCATTAAAATTATATTACTATCCCTGTCAAGCTTAGAATAGCATCTTTGCAAAGAGTATCTTTGTATATTTACAAATTGCAGTTAAACATTTATTATAATCAGTTATAAAATGTTATTTACTATAATACCTGTTTTAATTCTTATTTTTGCACATGTTACAAATAAGTCAACCCAAGTAACAATAATTTAGTTTTATAGCGAAGAGTGGTGTGTTAAGTATGGCGCTTGTTTCTTACCTCGGGGACCTGAGTTTGATTCCCGGTTGAAAGAGAGAGGGTAGATGAAAGAGCACGTTATAAGGCTGATCTCCCAAGAAAAGAATCTAAAACCCAATTGGGTGGCAATAATTTGCAGGATTGAGAAAGCCATAATAATAATAAGGTTTTATTATTGCATGTAGCTGTAATATATGCATCTCACCATACATTACCTGGAAGAACCATTCTCTAGAAGCTCTTGGTGCAATTACCACCGCAATGGAATTTCTCCAATCTCAACCTCTCAATATTATCCCACAACAACACTGTTCTAAACCCAACAATCCAACAATAACTCTCCAAACGTTCTCAGCTTAGGTTATTCTCTTCCAAGTAATCCGGGATTAAATTCCGGCGTTGCTGGAATTACCTTAACACCAGCTGCGCTGGACGCTCTCCTGATGCGCTCGCTTTTGGTAGTCAACACTCAAGTATTCGGGATGTATCAGCTAATTAAGTGTTGGAAACAGCAGAATGATCTGAAGAAGTGTGTCAAACTTATTGAGACGGTTGGTCAATTGTTTAAGAAAAACTCGGAGAATACGGATGATGAGAATATAAATAGAAAAGGAAACAAAGGAAGAAAGGAAGGGTAATAAAAGCAAGCAATTTTATAAAAGAAGAAAAGGAAGTTAATCAAGAGAATGAAGATTATAGTGATAAAAAAATAAAGAAAGGTAAGAAGAAAGTGAAGGAGCTGAGACTAATCAAGATGATGAGTATCGGGATTATTGAATTAGAATTGAAATGTTTTTAGCTGGGCATAACTTTGCAGTTAGTTTAAGATAATTGTACTAGGAATGATGATTAATATTATCACTATTTCAACAATTGTTTCTGTTGCCTTTTAATAAAAATAAGATAAAATATAATTAATTGTTGAAATAAAGTAAATAATGTGGGTTGTGTTTATTGAACGTGGCAATAAATCTTGTACTTTGAAATGTTGTTTCCAGTTCTAGGAATCGGTGTAATAACAATATCCCAGCAGAAACTAAAAGCTTCGCTCGCATTGTTATAAAAATGTTGACACATGTTTATAATTTTAAGATTTTAGAATTTAGACAAATTTCTTCTGTTATTTCACCTCTTTAAAATAGAACAATGAAATCTTTTCTTTGTGTGTGCTTACGACATAAGATAAATGTTTTGGTAAAATATTAAATATATATCATCTCAGGTATATTACAGTATATAAAGCATAAGTAAAATACTCGGATTTCTGTCAATATTGAATTAAAGGTTAATACTATCTCTAAAATCAATATTTAATTGGATTTATTAATATGATGCGTCTGCACCAGCAAAAACCTTATTCATTATTAGTTCAACAAGCAATAAATGTATAAATTTTTCTATGTATAAATTTATCCTAGAAAACCTTGTTATTGATTTACTTGTCAATCAATTCAATTTATTTTTTATCCATTTTTGTTCTACGTTTTAAAGCTTTTATTTTTGTAGAACATCTTGATTTGTTATAAAAGCTAGTGAGTGCTTTCTGGCTATTTTGTGCACCGATTTTCTCGACTGCGAGCTTGCACTTTACGCTCTTTTCTCATTTTCCGGTTTCTTGCGGCGTTTCGCTCACAGACAACACAAATTATCACATATATTTACACACTTCTACCGTGCTCCAGAAATTCTTAGACGTTTTGTACTCCATTAGGTGTGAAGTGTAATCTTGTTTTGAGATTAACTGCCTTAGAGCACAAGTGGAAATGTAAATTAAAGTAAACTATTTGTCATTGATTCACTCAGAGATTTTTTCAATTATCAATTGCCTGTTATTATAGTTATTTTTGCATTTGAAGAAGAACGTTTTGTGGAAATAATCAATGTAGAAATCGGATAAGATGTAATTTGTATAGATTTTTTTGTTCAAAGTATTGTTGAGTGTGGTCACGAAGTGTTTAAGATTCATATTGTTGAAAATTTGCACGTTTTCGGCATGTTGCTGAAGAAGGCAACATGCCGAAAACGTTTTACCAATCAATTTTAAGTAAGTGTTATAGTGCAAATTTTCAACAATATGATTTTTTTGTTGTTGACCTTGGTAATGTCACTTTCTCTGTAGATTAATTTGAAATCTCTTTATTAATATCTTCGTAATTTTCTTTACTGTTCTTATTCGAATTGCTGTTATTCTCATGGTCATGGTGATTATGATGAACGTGATGCCCATGCTCATGCCATTGAGCTTTTTCATGATAATCATGCCTAAGCGAATGATGCCCATGTCTATGGTGCTGATGATCAAATTCACGGATATCTCCTTCAATTACATCTCTGTTTCTTTCCGGAAAATTGTGGAATATTATAGGTGGTCGGTGTCTCTCATAGGGAGAAAGTAGATTTATTAGTCTGGAAAGAGTAGAGAGAGGGATGGCGAAGTAGGTTTGAAAAATCATAACATTTATAAACATTACAATTAAGTATCTTGCTATCTTTGAGAAAACCAATTTTCAACTTACTTTCTATACATATTAAAACAATAACAAATTATAAATAAAAAGAATAATTTTCTTCTTATTATTATTTTTCAGTTTATTTTTATTCGTTTGAAACTCACAATTTAACTAAATTCAACTTATAAGACAGGAAGTTTTTTTTATCAACAATTTGAACTAATATGTAGTTAATAAACATTATGCTAGACGTTTAGTAACAATTATATTGAAATTGATTGCAAACCAGATAATTCAACAGTTTAAACACAACTTTAAACTATTTAAACATTGAGATTTGAATGCAATATTTGTATTTCGTTCTAATTAGAAGTAAATCTATATTCATTTACACATCATTCTAATATCAACAGAATACAGCACAGAATATTTACACTTGAATAGATTTATTTACAATGCTTAGATTGATTAGGCAGCCTTTAGTTATCTATCTCCTAGAATATACGATCCCCGTTCCTGTTCAATGTGCAGTGTACTTGTTTATTATGCATCAACGCTTCTATGACAGATGTGATAACTCTAGATTCTAGAGGCATACAGACAGTAGACGAACGAATTACAATGAGTGCTCAGTCATGCATGCAATGTGGAAATGGGGAAATGTAGATTGCATTCATTTCCAGCTGGAGATGTAAACATTCACATCGTTTCGTCATATTCGTCATTTCGGAATGTTTTGACAGCATGTTGGGATTAATGTGAAATAATATTAATGTGTAATTGATATTCCTAGTTGTTAGTTTGGCCATCACGCTTTTAAATTAATATCATATTTCTGAATTAATCATAACAATAAATTCAATCAATTTTCAACGTTTTTAGTACTTCCAAACTAATGTACAACATTTCTGCCTTTTAATAGAGTTAATTCTTCTTCTTCTTTCTTCTTTCTAAGCAATTCTGCCTGTTCTTTTAAGTCTCTAATTTTGTGTCTGATCTTGTGACACGGAAGTCCAGCTATCGGACCACCGTTTAGGAGGTCGTCCTAGGGGTCTTGTCTTCAAGGGCCTATGCGCCGCTGCCCAGTGCGTAATCCTGTCCGGGGCCATACGCTCTACGTGTTCGTTCCAGCACCGTCGCCTCGTTCTCACCCAGCGTACGACATCCTGGGTGTCGAGGTCCTTCCTGATATTGTCGTTACGAACACGGCCGAACAACGGAAATGCGCACACTCCGGGCCATCAAAGGAATAGAGTTAATTAAATATAAATATTATCATTTTATTATTAATTATCCGTTATTTAAGTATATATGTAATGAAAATTTAAATTATACAGAATACAATTTGTGCGTGCCATTTTAAATTCTTTTTTAATATCTACTAATTAAGTAAACCTTCATCATAGCTTCAACTTCTGTCTGGGTTTTTGCTTAGAACCTTCTGCCGCCTTTTCAGCAAGTTGGAATAACGCGAAGAAGAAAAAAGTTCAACATGTGTTTTCATTGCAGGATTTCGCCCAGAGAGTGGAACTACTGTAAACTGTACAAAGAGTTGCGTTTGGCGATTTGACCCAGTTTCAAACATTTGAATTGGTATAGAAAAGCTAAACATGATAGACAATGGTTTGTTATATGCTTAGATAATATTTATAATAATCTATAAAATTAAAAATGGATTTATGTAGCTTAAAATTTTTTTTTAGAAGTTTAAGGTAAATTACTAGAAGGGGAAAATGAAAGAAGCAGTACATTAATTGAACATTTTAGTAGTTTCGGAATAAAAGAACTTTGTTTAAACTTAATTTAGAGTTTATTATGAAAAGAAGAAAAATGGTAGATGAGTGGCCTATCTGATTGTTTCAATTTCCGCCAATCAGCAGAGTTAAGCAAAGTCGAGCTTAAACATATGTTGCTGGTTACAAAAACATTTATTATTACAATGACTCAAACCACACTTCAGATTAATTCTCAATTAGTCATCCTACTACAAAATGCACAATAAATTCAAACAAACAAAAAGTAAAAGCAGAAATTATTTAAATCCGGGATTTGTTATCCAATTCCAACTATGCTCACCTAACACATTAAACTAAACGACACAAATACTCATTACAATAAATTAGTCATCAACATATTTCCTTCTTTATGGTGTTTTTTAAAGCAATAACACTTCTGCTGCTTTAATTGCGCTAATCAAATTAAGTTCTCATTGAACAATAATGAGTCAGCAATCAATTGATTTTAGCTTCTGCCGCGAGATTCCACTTGCAGCCTTGTCACCTGCGTTCGTGTATGATCTAATCACACGTGTGTTTACGCTTTTATGCGTCTAGTCATCTTCCATAGTTTATCATCCATCGTGAATCGTTTAGATTGAACTCTACTGCATACGGAAGACAGCTGAGAAGTTTCAAGGATTTGCACGATTACCGCAGGCGCATTTAATGTTGGATGATAAAATACAAATTAACAATTAGATAAATCGTTATATGAAGTGATGTAAATTGTTTTAACAATATAAAACAATGCGGTTGAGAACCAATAAAAAATCAATCAATCAAAAAATCAATATCTTCTTTTCAGTTGAACTGCTAAGAAGTCAAAGGTTTAATTAAAAACCTTCATAAGCTAATAATTACAATTAAAATAATACAATACTCTTCTTAAAATAACCACATGTTTAATTCAAAGCTAATAAATTCCAACCTCAAACTCATAATTCCCATCTCAATCTAACCAACTATACTTCGTTATAAACAATGTCCCTCATTACAACAACTATAGTGATATCCATAATTAACAGTTGTAAACTCACGAATATTCAACAACAATCAACTCATTCGTTGTTGTCGATTCTAAGTATTTAAGAATGGCTTGAAACGTTAAGGTTTTAAATATTTAATGTAAAGCTGATTGTGTTAATGTTTTGACGCGTGATTGATTAACAATGCTTTATAATAGAAAACAAAATTTTAATCGCATGAACATGGAACCTTGTAAATGCTTAATAAATTAGAAAAAAACAATATTTAAGACATTGAAGATTTGCACAAAATGAGAAATGTTTAGCAACGTTTTAATATGGAAATTAATTTCTCTTAGTCAGACTAGGAATGGAATAGAATATAATTAACGGTTTAATTGGGTAGATGTAATACTAAATACGAATAATATAATAATATTGCTAATGGTAATACTATCTAAATGCAACGTGCAAGAAAATTGTGCATTTTAATTAGGTAGTCAACATTAAAACACAAATTGTGCATTTGAAAATCATAAAGCACATGCTGAAATCTAATCTGCATTTGATTGAAATCATAAATGTTTAATAAATATTTACCATTTATAATTGTTGCAAGATTAATGAGTTTGTGCAGGTTTACATTCTTATAATTCGTTCTCGTATTGGAACGTTAATCAATTGACTTGAAGTATGTGAGTGTTTTAATGGGAGTTTTGGTTTTTATTCATGCTGAACGTATAAATGTGAATGAAATGCAATAAATTGACGTTAATCATGGCAGTTGGGTTGTTAAAATCGTGATTATCTGCTATTGAATCACCAGTATTGGAGGCTTTTATTGATTTGTGTGTGCGGTGAATATTTTTAGTCGCACTGTTTTTACTTCTGTTAGATTTATTCATGTTTTTATAATTGATTATAGGAGGTTGCACAAATTGTTTGCATCATTGCAATTCTCGGATTTGACGAGAATGTGAAGAATGATGCAGTGCAATATAATTATTAGGCGATAATTAGCAGACAAACTGATTATTATTATTTAAATAACTTTTGAAGAACAGGATATTTATCAAGAAAATTATTTTCTATTTTCTAAATAATTATATATATTTTAGTTTTTTTGCACAGATATCCTTTAAAAATTACAGCATTCAACAATTTTAAACCGAATTAAATCTTTTCTTACTCCTTAACTTAATGTAGTATTCTAATCTTATTTTTTGTTGTCTCACTTTTTCTTTCTTCTTTACATTGTAACTATAGCTTTAGTAATTAAAAAAATAAACCTTAAAGTGATTTCCAATATTTTTGCAAGCTTTGAAAGCACTTCTACAAACAATTTCCACTCTTTCAGAAACATTCAAAAGCATCTCCAAATACTCAAACTCTTTAAAAGAAATAAAAGACGCGTGTCAAAATATCAACTTTGTTTATTTACTTTGTACTCCACCATAATTTTCTTTCATTTTAGATTGAATGTTGTTTAGTATTTGCTTTATGTGTCGTTCTTTGCTTTTCATCTTCTTTTTTGGTTGCAATGCGCTGCATTTAACGACTACGATTAGTCTCCCAAATGGCAATAAAGTAACGGTTGTTAATCAAACATTTAATTAGAAATTACATACGATCAAACATCAAACAAAACAAAATCAAAGAAAATTAAAGAAAAATATTTTATATTATATGTTGATAGAAAAGAAACTAGAATAGAAGCTAAAGAGTAATTAATCACTACAACAAATATACCAAAAGAGTCATCAATCAATCATTTACTGATCACTGTCCCAGGTAACATGAAAAAGCTTTCATAAAATTAAAGGGGTATACTCATCTCTTCCCACATTAATCAAAACCAAGTTACAGTTATGGTTAAGTAAATCTATATCAAGTACTCTGTCTCCAGTTGCTTGACCCAACTGCACTCGAAATGTATGTTAAGTTCCTAAGCAGCGTCCGCACTTAGCATGCTTAGGAGACAAGTTTCGCATCATTTGCGGACGATCATCGGAAGATGACGACGGCCACGACTGATGCTTATATGTATATAAAAGGTAATCCGGCGCGAGTCAATGGCCAGTCGCGAGGCGAATGCCGACCGCGCATCCTAACACCAATCCGCGAACAATTTATTTCATACGGATCAACACTGATTTTGCAGCGAGATGAAGGCGATTAGTGTAATTGTGTTGGGTGTTAGTGTGATTGCTTTATTGCGTGAAATTGGTAGGTTACTGGGGAACATATTAAAGGAATAAAGTAAAGCATTTCGTACTTATCAACGTACACATATTTAACAGCAACTAGAAGATAATTAGTAATTCTAATTAATGTGGATTATCAATTGCTCAAAAATGTTTGTGACTTTTTCTAGAATCTGCTCCGATGGCATTAGCATCAGCTCGTCAATTCCTCCCACCGATGCCCGGCTATATCCCCGTGTTCATCCGGCAAGGAGACGAACCCTTGGAGAACGTCAACGCCGACTTGGCCGCCGCGTTCCGGGCCTATGCCGCCAAACACCAAATCAACACGGGCCGCGCCATCAACGAGATCACACCGACTCTACCTGCGCGAGGTAAAACCGGCCCCGACGAAAAAACCGACCGTTCATCGCAATTCATTCAGAAGATTGCACCAAGCAAAAAAACGTAGAGACCAGAAACCAACTACAGAGACACTAATCAGACAACCATATAGAAAATAGGTTGAAAGAAAAAATAACATAACTACAAAATGTTACAAATGTTAATAAGTGATATTCTAAACATAAAGATTATACTGAAGTTGAAATATTAATAAAATGACTTGTTACAAACCAACAGTCTATTGAAAACTGTTGAAATTTGTTCTATTAGTTTGAAATATTAATTACTCGCTCATAGTTTATTTGATAAGTGTTTATAATGCAATTAATAAATGTGATTTAAATGTTGTAAAGGCAAACCATCCAGTTTCTACGTTTTTATTGATGACCTCATTCTGTTCTGTAATTTGTTCAAACATTGATTACGTTATCTTATCATATCTTAACCCACCTTTGCAACGAGGTAGGATTACAACTTCAGTAACAGGTTCATCACTAGGTAGAAAGTGATCAATGTTCATTACATGAAATAGTAGTTAATCCATTTTTAAAAAAGCTATCCAAATAACAAAAAGTAAGTTCACAGCACTAATAACTACTAAAAAAAGAAACAGTGGAGTAATGATTTAAAATTTAATCAAATATGATATTTAAATGAATGGGTGTGGACACATGGTGACACATTGATTTAGTAAATTAAATCTTTAACCGTTTATTGCATTAGTTCTTTCTTTGTAAAATTGTATTTTTTACTTGTATTTTTGATTATTTGTGATTTTACCGACAATTTGTAGCTCTTACAATGTCTCGGGTGTGGACCGCCCTGGCGGCCATCTTGTTATCCTTCTGTTCGACACAAGCCTCTGAAATCACCGGAACCAACGTAGCTTCAAACCTCCGCATTTGTTACAATACCACAGAGCTCCATGACCACGATCAACGTCTTCCGGCCACTATGAATATGTTTATCGATTTGATTCGAATGGTGGAGGACCGAGTCCCTACCATGGATGCAAGAAGCATAGCAATCAATCTCGTGCATCGCTTCCGTCAAGATGGCATTCAAAAATCCTCCATTAATTCAAACAGCTATGTTTTACCATTTGCACCAAGAGGAGAAGAAAGGGACAAGCAGAAAATCATGTTGAATCTGTTGATCCCAAGTGGAGCACTGAGGTTTCCAGAAAATGCGTTGACTACAGTGGAACATGTAGGATATTATTACTCATTTAAATTGTTTTCAAATGTTGAAAATATTTTATATTTCCTTCCAGTGTGCATTGCATTTTATGTCTTCCAACACAGTAGAACTTCAAAAACGAGGTGATGAAAGTACAGTTTGCAAAAGGGTTGCTCAATACAGACGTCATCCACGAGATGTGCCTGAAGTTGAAGAACCTGAAGACTTTTCTGAACCGTATGAACAATACTCAAATCTATGGAATAAGATATAAGGCAGTAATTTTTATTGTTTATAGAGCTCCAAGAACAGTTGAAGCAGTAGAACGTTTCGGAGGTCTTCCCTTTGATGATATAAGCGAATGCCCTGTTGAAAATGGTGTTGTCTACACCCCATGGGGTGAGGTTCATGCAGGTACTTTAATTGCAGGTATTGCTGCTGGTTACGAACCTCAATTCTACACCTTTGATAACTTTAAGGTTGATAGTAAATTTGCCGTGACCATCGCTGGTAAGTCTCACCTTATAACAGCCACTACAAATCTAGTGAATCTGGTTTTGTTTCCAGGGGATTTAGTTGAGGTTGCTCTTCGTGAAGGTGCCGAAGATGCTAAATACTCTATTGGTGCTCGAGGAGGCTTCAACAGCACATTAGCCCCTCATTGGTATTTCATGGAAAGCAAAACACGAGTCCTCTTTACCAACCCTGAACTCAGAGCTGATTTAGATGGCTTGATCTTGGCTATGAATGTTCGTGCTTGGTCTGATAAATATCGGAATATAAAAGTGTCTCAATTTTTGGATGCGTATTATTCAAATAGAGGGATTTTCTCTAGTAAGATCAAAGCTTGTAATAGAAATAGCTATGCTATGGAATATGCACCAACTGATGTACTCATAGAGCAGACTGTGGCTTTTGCTGAGTTGTACAACAATCGGACTACTCTTACAACCTCACCTGATCATGAAGATATTCAGCAATTGAGTAGAGAAGTGGTTAGAATGTACAATTCAATGATTTGTAAGCCACTTTTGCAACAAACTAACTTATCCACACTTACTTGTGTTTCTTTCTAGCAACCATTGCAAATGTCAACTGTGATGAACAAGACCTCGATCGAACTGTAACTGACTTGATTATTGTTGTTGATACCACCTGGAAATTCGATTTCATTCATCGAACAGTATCCTATGTTTTGGATAATCTTGACATCAATAAATTCGAGAGTAACTATACTGTTATCAATGCTAAAGATGGTTCTATAATGGTTAATTCAACGTGGAACCTTTCCAAGTTTGCTCAGTTCTTCAACAGGACAGTTTATGATCAAAGTATTATAATACCTCTAGCATATAAACCTCTAGTATTAGTAAAATATTTCTTTGTGTTTAACCCCTTAGGTGCTAAAGGATTAGATGCCTATAAAGCAATGGTCACAGTGGAAGACCTCCACGAAGAGCGTGCTAGAATTTACCAGGAAAAGAACAAATTGAACGGGAAATCATCCACGGTTTTATTTATGCTCAAAGATACTGACTCTTCTCAGGGAGGTTCTATTCTATCCAGGTTTAGTTCCGTCATGGAGGTGTATTATCCAGGTACTCAGCACATTATCCTTGGGACTGGTAACAAAGATGTTTATAATTCATTTGTGAGAAATCCGTCCTTGGATATTTTCATCGCAAATGAAAATTTTATTGAGGAAAGTGACCTTAAGCAGACTTTGAATAACTTGGTTAAACGATTGCGAGAAGGTATGTTCTATGTTTACTCCTACCTAATCCAACCTAAGCCAACACTCTAAAGTCCCTAGGAAAATCATCAACCCAAGTTGTGGCAGTCGTATGGCTGGTGACACTCGTTCTGGCTCTATGGACCTCTTTATTGAACCAGGCACAAAGAACAACTTTAAGGTAGCTCGTCAATTTCTCTCTTCGGAAGGTGAGAAGACTCTTAAGCTTCGATCGTCATCTAATGGCAATATAACAGTGTGCACTGGAAATGACAATGAAGGTCCTATTGATAATTGTCAAGTGTTGGGTTCTGGAGAATTAAGCTTCCAGTTGACAAGCGGAAGTGACTTTAGTTTTAGTCTCATTGCTGGGCAAACAACCGAGAATTCAAACGTTCGATGTGCAGGTAAATAAATGTCAATAAAATATTGGTAAATCGCAATAGATAAGGAAGAATATTTGCACATTGTGTTTGTTTAAGATATAGGATGTCGTTTTCCTGATAACATCAAGGTGACTTTACAAATTGATGGGTTTGGGTGTGAGAACAATTCTGTGGAACGGATCAGTACAACATTTATTAGTTTCATTACAGTACTGATTGCCTGTGTGCTTAGGAATCTATAGGTTTTTTAAGTAATTATAGCGATTATTGCTTATTGCTAAGAAATGTGACATAAATTTATTCGCTTTTAACTTAATAAATGATTTTATACTACTACTACTGCTACTAATAATAATAATAATATGTCAATACAATTATACATATACAAGGCCATCGCCCAACGATCTTTCCTTACAAAATATCAACAAAATACAATGAAAACAATAATACTTATAATAATAATATGGTTTTCTTTAATCGGGTAGAAGTTTTCGAATGTGTGAAATTAGCGGTTCTTAAAGTGTAGAAATTGAGTGGAATCTTTCTGAAGATCTCTTCTATAGATATTAAAAGGTTAGGATGATTAGTGAACAGTTTTATTGTTAGCTCATTATGTCTCATTTTAATTGTTAATATTATGGTTATTGAATACAAGTTTGTGTTTGACATGTTGTATAATGAATTATTAGGATGTCTTAATTTGGAAATGATTCTAATTGCTCCTCGTTCGCTCACTTTTAAGTTCCGTTTTGCCGTTTTAAATGCCAGAGCTATGTATATGCATCCATAATCTAAAATAGGTCTACAGTCAGCTTTATAAATTGTCATTGCCGTATCAATCGACATTCCTAGGCTCTTATTTGTTTTAATTGTTGGTGCGTGCTTTATAAATTTGAGTTTAGAATCAACCAATATCCATAAGTATTTTACTGTTGGCTGTAGTATGATTTTATACTATTTATTATACAGACAAAAATTGTGCAGTTCTAAAAAATTAAGACAAGATTAGATAACACGTGCATACAATAATTTACAGGACTCAACTCAGTTGACAAGTATGTGAATCAGTCGCAACTTGTACATTGTGCAATTATTTTATAAGCATAATCATAATCAGCTTACAACTGCAAAGTAGAAATAAAATGAGAGATTGTCTTGTATTTCTCGTGTTCTGTTTAGTCATTCATGTAACATCGAGTTTGTCGTCTAAGATTCCCCTACAGTTGATTAAATGCTACAGTGTGGAGCATGAAAATCAAAAAGTGCATTATCCACCTTTGGATGTGCGGATCTTGGTTGAATTGATCCGGAAAGTAGAGTATAGTAGGTCAGAACCTAACATCAGATTGATATCAAGTGCAATTCTACATGAGTAAGTCACTTTTCTTAATTATGGCACTAGAAAGAGAAACAAATAAAACTCGAAACTTCTTCCAGTCTTAAATTTGATGGTGTCCAGCATGCTTCACCTACAACCAGATCCAAAGAAACCATCGCCGCTTTTCCATTCAGAGCATCTGGTGATCAATTCTACAAACATTCCTATATCATTGATCATCTCACTCCACATCATCTTAGTAATAACACCCTTAGTGATTATGATTTCTGTCTGTTGCACTTTTTGATTTCGGATACTTTGGATCTACGAATTCGGGGTGATGAACATGAAACTTGTTTAGGAAATACCGCGGCCTATAAGAAATCTGAGAGGGTGCAAGATATCACGTGAGTTGTAAAGTAAACATAAATTATATTTCGTTATATGAATGTTATTGGTTTGCAGTATTATATCTGATTGCCCTGAATTAAAAGGAGTGATTTCTACAGATTGGGGTACGGTATCAGTAGGTCCTTTGATCGCAGGCATAGCAGCTGCCTTTGAGCGGAGCGAGCAAATGAATGAAGTGGACCTTGTTTGGATGGCTACTCTAGGTGGAGTATTAGCACAGGTGGTTTTGAATCAAGCTCCAGATAAATTCAGATTTAGTGCTCTTGGGCACTGGAATGATTTGTTAAAACCAGAGAAGTTTTATTTGAGTGGTAACTTTTGGGATTCAAATGATCATGTGATACTTGGAGCTATTGATGGTTAGTGAAAGCTTTAAATTTCTATTAATTTAAACAAGAAATTTTGTGTTTCCGCTACACTTGCAGTGGTTTAAATGTCTGCAATACAAGATAAAAATTTTTCTTCAGTTGGTAGAACTTTGTGGTTCACCCAGTAAATTAATTCCAAATTAAACTCTAGTTAATCCTTTATGTGTTGAAAATGAACGAAATATTTGAACCCATTGAACAGCCAGAGGTTATAATCCCTCACAGTATCCTGCAAAATGTGAATCAAAGAGGTGTCAACCGAGCATTTGCGCTTTACATAACCGTATGAGACTAAACAAACAAAATCTAGCTACATTACAGAATTAGGACAATCAAAAACCACAGTTTAGGGTTTGAATAGCTGATTTGTAGCTGTATAACCATTTAAATTGAACAACTAATTCCCGGATTGTGTATATATGTACCCGGACTGTAACAGTCCCAGATTGCTATCAGATAATCAAAACCATACTGATTCACAACCTTTCTAAAATTAAATTAAGAATCCATATAAAATAACAATTATTCTTTACCTTTAGATGAAGAAGTTTCTAGTAATATGTGGAGTCTTTAAAATTCAACAACTAATAACTTTTATTCTACTTTGCTCCTGAATTCACCGAATTTTCGTGCCTCGTTTTTATTCGAAACATTTCCGATGTAGTATAAATATGTGTCAACTTGTCGCATTACCATTTTGCTCGTTTTTCTTCTCAAACATCGACTTTTTGTTTGTAAGCATACTGAGCTGCGATAATATTTGTATAAAGTTGATTGTTTTTATCTGTATGTTTATGCAAATTTATTACAATTAATTAGATCTAATTAAGTTTATTTCTAGGTTTAATCTTGTCTTCTGAGGTCAGAAACTGGTACCATGAATATCCAGCGACTGCTTTATCTCATTTAATAGCATCTTATTATTCGCCTCGAGGTATTCCTTATGATCCAACAATTCGTGCTTGTAACAGAGGCGAAAGATTAGCACAACTTTATAAAAAATACGACTTTGCAAAAGAAGTATCCTTGAACTTATAGTAAGACTATAGTTTTGCATTCTCACATATTAATTTTCAGGTTGGCATGGTATTCTTTGAGTTAAATAAAGTTGGCAATTATCTTAACTCATTAAATGATTTGAAAATCAATGAATTAGCACGTAGAGTAGTCAATGAATTCAAATCATCTCTGAGTAAGTATCTAACTCCCATTATAATTTTTTTATGAAATTCTGTTTGGAATCATGCTGATATGCTATAAAATTATCCAGCCTACCATGCTGAAATGCTCATGACCCGTGACCACAAGATCGAATTCTATTAGCGTCGCTCGTTGGCGTTTTTTCCGTCAATAAATCATATTAAGCGAACGGCCGACGATGCGCGTATTGTGCGCAACCACCTCCAGGGCGCAAGTAAAATACGGCACTTTTTCCCAATGTGGGGAGCTAGAGTGATCAAATCAAACCCAATATCTATTCGCCCTCAATGCACCACGATCTGCATGAGCTCACAACATGTCCATTACAACTCTCTCGAGCCTCCTAACAATTGGCCTCACAATGTCTATTTTTGATTTTATTTTACGATCGAACATTGAGCAATACTGATTTGCTGACGTAGAGACAATCGTATTTATTCATTCGATATTTAAGCATTGGAATTGTTTGTGGCTCTAAGGGTTTATAATTATAATTTGCTGAATGTGCTTTATGATTTGTTTTTATGATTATAGGCTCAATGCTCTTAAAATATAACAAATGCCCTGAAGAAATGTCATTGGGAAGTCAGAAACGTCTGGAAATCATCATGATTGTTGATCAGACTTATACTCAACATGAAATGGAGATTATTCTAGCGTAAGACTAAGATTAAGATACTATAATTTTCCAGTCATTTACATTCATTTACTATATCTTTAAGTATATAATGTGTGCAAAACCATCAATTAGTTCTACTATCAGAACCTCATTTCATCTCAGGTCCAGGATAATTGAATCAATTCAGAGTCATCGTTCGTCAAGCTTACAAACTGACAGTTTTTCCAAATTCCAATACCCTTATATTCCTGTGGGTACAATCTTCTCCAGTGTAAAACCAACATAACCACTACTTCTGTTCGCAGGCTCCTGAACAATGAAGCAGACGTGTCGGTCTATTCCAGCCGCATAGGACTCATCAGCGGGAGCTCAGGTCGTTGGTTGGTGAGCATTACCAACGAGGTGACGGATATTTACCGGACAATGACTAAAATAAACAGGCATGAATGTGAGTCTCTGAATACATTACCTTTTTTTGACAAATTGAAGACTTACTAGTACTGTTATTATCCAGGGCCAACAGGGCTAATTCTTTCCTCATGCCTTCATACGGTTATTGCCCATTACCAGAATGTTTCTGGGACACAAAAGACCCACTTTGCACGTCCTCATGGAAAAGTAATTGTGGTCCTTGGAAAGTCTTCCTATTTAACAGATGATGATCTTGCCACATCTCGAAAGTCCTTGGATTCAATCCGAAGCACATATCCAGAAACACGAGTAATTATTGTTACTGATAAGCAAAGTGCAACTACTTTTGGTGGGCTGGCTACTTCTGAGAACCAAGGAACCATTTTTATTTCTAGTTCAAAGTTCCTCCCAGGGATTACAAAGCAGCTCAATGATATTCCTGCAAGTATAATAGATGTATACGAGAATTCATCGGTTGCTTACTTTGAGGACTATTTGACTCCAAACATGACGATCGATTATGAAATTTTCAAAAATTACATGTCATTGAAGGATATTGAAGTTAATGTGAGTATAAGCAATTTCAGTAAATAGAAAGCAAATAGAACCGAAAACACCGAAAATAACAAAGTACAACAAGTACAACGATGTTTTCACTAAGTGGATAGCAAAGAATTCTGTAACTGAATTTTAGTGAGTGTCTCTTGAAAGTTGTATAGTTTGGTGCGTCGTTTAATCGGGTTAATAACGCTCGGGTTTCCGGTTCGGCTACATTAAGCTAAAGTGCTCACATGCAGCTAAGAAGCACACAGCAGGAGGATGATTGGAAAGTGGCATTTGTTGGAAATGTCGGTCACATCGTGCGCCGCAAAGCGACAGACAAAATGCGATAAATTACATGGCGTTCGCCATATTGTTGATTGCGCATCCATTCGCCAATCAACGGCGACGGCCTTTCATTGATTCCGTTCGCTTTCTGACTTTCCGCGCGTTTTCAAATCCAGCAAGCGTAATGAAGTCAGCAAAAAGAAAGCTTGTTATTTATTTCGTTCCAAATACTATCTTTTATTCAGTTATTAAGCAAATGAACAGTAAATTATTTCTAAAAATACTATTATCCTATTATTTTCATGTCGACCATCTTGATTGTCGCATTCAAGTATATATATTTTTAGATTCGTAGCAGACATGCACTAACTGCATGTGTTCATAATATGACATCCACCTCCGAAAACACGTCCCCAGCATCATTCTGGCAACAATGCCGTTCATTACGCGGCGGCGATGAGATCACTTTTCTTGCTCGCGAACACTGTCCGAATGAAGAATCGACCGCCCCCTGCTCACTCCGCTTTGCCCTCCAGACTAACAACACGCAGCCGACGTGTGCAGGTAAACAACATTTCCGATCAATTCATGCGAGCAAGAAAATAAATTCTACCAAGTGTTGGTATTGATTCAAATCAATGGTCGATCCAACTTTTAAATCAACATAACGATTGTTAGGCGTTGTATAGATTTATTTATTGGCTTAGCCGTAGGCGAGTATGTCGACATTTGCACGTTTTCGGATCATGATTATACACGTTGCGCACGTTTGCCGATTCAATTCGTATGTTCACAGAGCAAGCGTGTAGATACCCCGATCAGGTGCTAATCAACATTCGTACGTCGTGGAGCGCCTCACCAGCGTCACCCACTCGACAGTCAACATCCTGGTTGATGCTATTCATAGCCCTGCTGTTCGCCGTAAGCTTTTACCACAAACAAATGACAAATTAACAACTAGAACAAAACCACACTTGATCATGTTCAAACATCGAATACATTGGTTTTTAATCATTTGTTGTTCAATTATCATTAGATGGTTAATACGTAGTCTTTTGTCCTTGTAAATTGTTTGTCTTTTCCACGTAGAGACATAATTGTGAATGTTAAATACTAAGCACGTCCCACGACATGCTCATGAAGTAAACGAACGCAAAATGTACTGAAGATACACAGATGTGATGGGTTTTGCATGAATCATGCACAAGTTTGTGGTCTTTTTGTTGCTTTATATACAATGCCTAACACTAAGCTTTGTGGCGTGCGTTTGTTGGTTGCCTGCATTTGAGCCAATATCCGCTCTTCTCTCTCCGTCAAGAAATTACAGCCTGCAATCGATTTTCCATTTGATCTTTCTAAGCAAGCAAAGCTAAAGTCTATGACAATGAAATGCTAAACCTTTAAGATATGTTTCTACCTGATTCTAATCAGAGTAGGATTTTATCCTTCTTTCCAACAGAGATCAAACTTGCTTGATCATCCCATTAAAGAATTCCGAAGAGTTTCTGCTCACCGCGTCTCTTCTAAAACCCGAACGCAAAACCGGTTTGGCCCTGCTCGTCCGAAAATTGATCGACCGACGAAGCGCGCGGAATTTGGGCCTCTACCTGCCCATTAGTGAAAGCCCGAAGCGAAATACTTTTCGGCTTTCCATCAAAGTTGTACTGCTCGATTCTCCGAAATACCCAATCGACCACTCAATTTTGCTCACCTGCTCCTTTCTTACCTTTCTATCACACTTCCTGGATCTTCATTGTAACATCCTCTCTTTTTGTAAAGTACAAGATTTGTTTGACGAAGGGATCAACTCTAGTAGGCCGGGAACTGGTTTTAACTCCGGTAACCTAGCTTTATGACGTCCAGCAAAACTCATACAGCTAGATAACCAAAGAAAACATCAGTTCCACACACGAGATCCGCTGAATTTGCAAAACTCGATTGAGACTAATCCGCGCATGCGCAGCTCACAACGCGCTAATTACGCGCGCCAACTTTGCCGCAGGACATGCATCACCTCGAAACGGATTACAGGCCACGTGCAAGTATCTGGCACTGTTATCTCCAATGCAATGCACTGCACTGAACCACTTGAAACTGCAAACCGGGCTTCCAACTTGGTGGTGACTCAGGTGTGCTCGGTGTGGGCGTCCGAACGCACGACCGCCAACTACCAACGCACCATCTCAAGAACTGAGGACGCGAGGACTGACCGCAAGCAGGCGAGCGCACGATTTCGGCTTTCCCCCTTTGGCCCGATCAAGTTCGACGACTAGGTGTGCGCCGGCCGGCGAAACTGGTTTCGACGACCGAGATCGAGACCATCGAGCATGAACAGGTCTCGGTGGTGGTCGAGATGTGAGAGGGTATGAGATAGATCTTCGAAGTACTATTTGTTGGATTGATAGCTGGATGCGTTGAAGGTACTACAATCAAAATGTGTGCATATAGAAATAAAAAATATGTTGAAACAAGAGTAAATTACGTTTTAGGTTTCATTGCTTATCTAACATGGTACCTTGTAATAGAAAGTGTGAAATTCCTCATCGTGAGAATCAAGTGAATTTCCGTTCTTTTTTGCTGGGTCTAGAAAAAATTCCATCAAACCTGGAAAAACAACTCTAAAACCTCCAACCACTTGTTCCTCTTTCCGATAAACACTTGAAAAAACATAATGACTATTTGTTTCTTCTTTTCTCCAAACCAGTCATCTCCATCCCGCATTTTATTAAAACGTTGCGTTTTATTGGTATTCAATGTAGAACCTTTACAGGTACCCACTCAGGTCAGACCCCAGGTTGTGTTGCACTATAAAAAATATTTCATTGTCTGGTCTTTTTCCCACTTCAAGTCATTTAGTCAATGTAGTCAATGTTCCGATCAACATTCTAAGCATTTCTTTCTTGCTTAGACCTATTGTGGAGCTTTTATTCGGAGCCAATCAATTAATAACGCAGACGACTCGTGGTCTGAAGCGGCTCGGAATTGGGTTGGCGGCGCGGTAGAGAGCAGGTTCAACCGCGTGCGTCGCGGCAACAGGTAGGAAAAGATGCGGTCGTGCAGAAGATCTGGTGGGACGCGAGAGTAATACTACACACTGGTCAGCTAAAAATAACCGTGAGTGGTTTCAGAACGCGAAAAATCCACCCAAGAGATAATATACAGAATCATCAGAAAGCAACATGAAATGCATCAAACGCTCGTCAATGCTTGGTAGAAAGTAGAGCGAAATTACAGCAAATTGTAATTTAGTTTAGACACATTTATTCTACTTGTGTGAAGCATGCACATTGCTAATGCTTAACACCTTATAGTTGTATTTAAAAGCACATTGTAGGACGTGCAACGTACATGGTACATTCATGCATATTAACAACATAAAATGTCAGAGAAGAGTGCTGCATGACAATCGCACGCATTTTAATTCCCAGCGTGCATATAAACAACCTATTTGCTTGTTTACAACCGTCTACACTACAATTTAACATTCTGTATCTGTTAACTGCCAAGTACACAAAATGGCGTCCAAGAATCTTGAACAATCTGTTAAGAATTTGGCAAAATATTAAAATCTTCTTTGACGGCTTCTCTGATACAGAGATTACAAGAGACTAAAAACGAGGATTAATGAAGCAATGTATGCTGGCCAGAAATAAAAAATGTACAGCATTATATTGTTCAAGTTTCTTGATGATATCAGAGTCCGCCAAGAATTTCAATATGTTGCTTGGAGTTTAATGAAGCTTTCTCGGATAGTTTTCACATGAAGATATGAAAAAAGCAAGTTCTAAAATGTTCTATTGCAACAAAATACGATTGGTGTTGATGAATTTCTAATTAGATTTTTTGGGCTTCTGGTGTTCTGGCGGGACCAGAGGATTTCACCTGGGCGAGATGAAAACGGCCATAGATGGTGGCCTCAGTCGCGCACAGAATTACCATAACCGGTCCAGCAAGTCGGGTCTCATTCCGACGTGGACGGCGTAGCCGATACAGCCTCCCGCGCGGACCGCATTGTGGACGCGGAATGCGGTCTCAAACTTCTTCGGCGGCGAGAAAGAAACCGCCGGTGTGTGGCTCTGCGACCCACAACTGACCAAGAGTTCATTCTCTTGGGTTCACTTACTCCGAGTAGAGAAAGAAATTATGTGCTTTACAGAAATTTTCTCTTAATGAGCTAGCTAGAAGCAAGAGAAATAAGAGTACGATACATTTCCTAAAGGATTGTAATAAAATTTAAGGAAGAAAACATTGAGGTTACAGACAAATCGTAGAACATATTAGGAATAATAGTAGAAAATCTTATTTGAAGTCGGTGTCTAAGTGCCAATTATTTAACAAATCTCTGTTCTCTCTTGCGCATATTCGAAAAGAACTAAAGCAAAAGTTAAGCACAAGCCATAGTAAAAATTAACTTCGTTGGTTTTGTGTTCACAACATGTTTTTGTTTTTCAACCCTCCAGCAATATACGCCCAGCATCTATAAGGTGGCAACGAACGAGAAGACAGGTGAGCCAGAAAAGGTACACTTGGGAAGCGCAAAAGCTCAAAGGCGGCCAAAGCTAACACTGGTTTCATCGACGATGAGTATAAAAGCACATAATGCAAAAAGCGAACGAAAATCGACCCGCAATTGCAAACGTTGCTTCAGATCGGCAGCGATAAAACCTCCGACGAGAGAGAGAGATTTCTATTGCATTTACCACATCTAAGTACAATTTTACGGGTGAACCAACCAAGACATAAAGAACAATCATCTTTAATTGTCACTTCTTTTTTAACGTTTGTTACTTGGTTTTCGTCCACATGATGCTGCACGTGAGATTATCGCGGTGGCTGACCAGCCAAGGACGTCCAGTTGAGCCACGCGTCGGGATGCGCTCAGCTTCTTCACCTTAAGCGCATTCCGAGCGTAGGCGATTACCTGACTAACCCCGGCGCATCCAGCCAACCTGTCAAGCTGCAAGTGTAATCAAAATGTACCATCCGATACATCATCCAATACGGTGCTAGTATTTTTGGGGTAACATCAACCTTTTTTGCATTTCTCTGACTTGAAGCTCGTCTCTCGTTTCACTTCATTCTGATATAAATCGATACAATAAATATATGGAGTGTTTTCATTTGAGTCACAAAACTGAAACTGGCAAAACAGAAAGATGGAGAAGCAATAAATTAATAACTGGATGGCAGAATTTACGACAAAAGCAGGGATTATTGTTTAGCAATGAGCCATTATTTTACCTCATTTACCGCTAGATTAATATATATTACCCATCTCAAGATAGATTTCGGTTGAGTTCAGTGGAGATCGTCGATCTTTTTGTCTCGCCTCTATGACTTGGCTCGTCTTTCGCTCGTCTTCCACCGTCTCTGCCTCCCATGACTTTGGCAGACAGATTTAACCTGCTCTTAAACATCGCACAGCGACACCGCTTTGCCCTAAAGGTTTCAGCTCTGTTTTCAGAGCTTCTAGAGAATCTCTGCATCTCTTTCATGTCGTCAACCCACTCTCACCACAGACTCTCTCTATTTGCGTATGTTCTATCTACGGGCTTTCACTATAATAATACTGATCGTGTTGGATTATATTTTTTATTCATTTTTTGCCTTTGGTGATTTCGTGATTTTCCACCGCTTCTGAAGTGAGTACTTTCATATACATTCGTTCTTGATAGTAAAAAGATCCTGCTTGAAGCGTAATCATAATGTCTTTTCTTCTGCGTTTCTTGATATATTTGTTATTTTTTTGGT
>JAODIE010021539.1:0-21643 GCA_027575565.1 Diploeciton nevermanni
TCGAGTTTCAACTTTTTTACTAAAAAAATTCTATCTCCAAAACTAAATGCATCAAGAAAATTGGAATACTAGTGTGGCAGTAAGCAACTCATACTTAATCTAGTGAACATACTTTCATTACACTGAAAATGTATATTTCGGAGTATTGTTGAGTGTGGTTACGAAGTGTTTAAGATTCATTATGTTGAAAAGCTGCACTATAACACTTACTTAAAATTGATTTGTAAAACGTTTTCGGCATGTTGCCTTCTTTTTTACTTCATTTGTCTTCTTCAGTACGATACTGAATTATAGTGAAATTTTATCAACCCAATGAAAAGTATATTCATATTCATACTGAAGAAGGCAACATGCCGAAAACGTTTTACAAATCAATTTTAAGTAAGTGTTATAGTTCAGTTTTTCAAGATAATAGTTTTGTCCAAGATGTACATTGTAGACTGAAAGAGTTTTCAGTCGATGTGACTCTGTGGTTTTTATTAAGTCATTGAGTATTGTTGAGGGTGGTTACAAAGTGTTTAAGATTCATTATGTTGATAAAATTTCACTATATACTTACTAATATTCAGTTGGTAAAACTTTTTTAGCATGTTACTTTCTTCATCATTACTAGAACCTAGTAATTCCATTATACTGCATCAACCACCAGGGTTACTAGCAGTTATTGAGACTGAAACCAGTAGAAATATATATTATATTGAATATATCCCCAGCACGATTTAAACCCGAGTCCCCAGAATATACACCTCGCTGTTACTGCTAGTGCCAGACGGCTTACCGACTGCGTTGTGGTTCAGGTCGTTATTTTATTCCCATACATTTATACTTCAATAGCGTAGAGCGTTTGCTCTATCTGTCTTAGATTGGATTGTTTTTGGACTTGAAGCTGTCATAATAGTCGCGATGTGTAAACACGCATATGATTGTTGATTACTAGTGTAGAATACTATTGTTTACTTATGTAACGGACTTTGGACTGTAGTTAGTTGAGCCACGTTAGTTTAACCGCACGAAGAACAATAACAGCACGTCCGTTCGGTTAGAGTGTTTCATTGTATGGTTACTAAATATTGATGAAAAGACAATCAACGTGTGAAGCTCTTAATGATGGTGTGAAATAAGTGATTTTGTTGCACTTTTCCAACTTTACATGAAGAGCAAATATTGACTTCCACGCAAGATAACCTGAATTGGATTATGAATAATTATAACAAAACAATATGCTTAATTTGCAATAAATTTATAAGCGAATTCAAAGAATTTAATTTGGGTCACTACTACGAGAACACAATGCGCAAACACAGTAAATATGAGCAATTTGAATGTCAAAAATCATTAAAAGCACAACAAAATGTAATGTAAATTTGTTCAAAACATTCTTACATATCTCGAAATTAATTGCTGAATATAACAAGGCGTTTACGAATGGCAAGTTCATTAAAAAATGTATTTTGGCTACTGTCAACAAAATTTATCCAGAAAAAATTAGAAACTTTGAAGATATTAGTTTGTCTGCACAAACAGTAGCTCGACGTACCAAAAATATATCAACTAATATGTTTAATAAATTAGAAGAAACTTCTTTAGATTTTGAGTAGCAAAAGCAACGATGTAACTAGCTCAATTGTTGATTTTTACTTGCTGCATTATAAAGCCTCCATGGAGATGCAAGAGGTAAAGATATATTTTTGCAACTATTAGATGTTTTCAATATATACGATCACAAGTGGATTTTATAAATATTATATATTATAAAATCTGTCAATTATATTTGCAAAATTGATATGAATCATCGGACATTTCGGAATTTCTTAAATGAAATTGACGCAGAATATGAAGATATTATATATTTTTCTGAAGTAAGATGGCTCAGCCGCGGTAAGGTTTTGAAAAGGTTTTTTGACTTGATAGACGCAATAGAAATATTTTTGACAGAAAAAGGAAATAATATACCAGCGATAATTCTGGTATATTATTTCCTTTGAATTGTTAGCTTTAAAAGTTAGCTTTTCTCGTGAACATACAGCTTATCTCAATAAATTAAATATAATAGGCAAAAAAAAACTTAATCGACGAGCTACTTGCAGAAATCAAAACTTTCCAGCTGAAAATAAAATTGTTTACCGCTCAACTTGAAAAAAATAATTGTTGTCATTTTTCCTCTTTAAAATTGTTTTTAACGAAAAACAACAATCCGTGTTTTTGGAATGTTTTTATTGAGTCACTATAATTACTGGATAAAAAATTTTCCCACGGATTTCACAATTTTTATTCAAAAGAAATCAACATATTAATATTTGAAAATCCTTTACAATTCGATTTTGTAAAAGCACCAGATAATTTGCGACTAGAGTTCATTGATTTGCAATTTAACAATATATATATATATGTATAAAATTCTGCAAATAATTTCATTATATTTTTTTCAAATCTACCAGAAAACATTTTTCTCAATTTAAGAAGTTTAGCAATAATCATCATTATATCATTATATCAATAATTTGTATTTTTTCTAGCACCTATTTGTGCAAACAATCATTTTCTAAAATGAATTTCATAAAATCAAAACATAAAACGAGGTAGATGATGATTTACAAAATTTGTTGGAGACCTCAGTATCGGACTTTACTAAATTATTAAAAAATACCCAAGAACAAAAAACGCATAAATTTTAATTAATCAACAAATTGAGAGATATACCAGTTTTCTTAATATTTTATATTTGTTAGACGCTACCTCGCGTTACTAGGTAGTATTCCCATAAGATGGGAACACAGGAAGAGCAGCAAGCACAACCGTAGATGACAATCGCGTCGGTAACGTACTATCGTGTATTCAATTAAATGCTTGGGGGTGGCAGGGTGGTTTTAACAAACAATTATCAGACTTTCTATTCTCCAACATTTTTGCAAATTTATATATTGTATACTTACATATTTATTGGTGTAGTATTTTTTAAGAAATTTGAGGCCCGCGCAAATTTTTGTTTTGACGTTCGAAAAAAGTTGCCGACCGATCTAGGGTAGTAAGATCGGGAAGACATTGAATAACCACACCTGTTCCCACAAACAGTTTCTATTTTCTCCACTTAGAGATTAGTTTCATTTTGTACATTTTTATAAAATAAAGTTAGTCTTAGTTTGAGTTTTGGCTTAATCGTTTCATAATTCAAAGAGTAACGTGGCAGTAATAAACCACCGTCATCACAAGTTAGACTACTCCGTTGTAAATTGATTAAATTATGGTTTGTTTCAAATTGAACATTAAATGATAATAACTGTAATTCATCATCACCAGTCTCAACCCTTTTGTATCTAATTTTCGGAGGTAGGGCGTCGAGGCTTGTGCATACTGTACCACATCAGTCATAAACCGACACCGAAATTAATACTTTCCCGACCGGACGCGTGGTGCGCGAAACGAATATCGGCAAACTGCCAGTGACACCACGTTGGTGTTGCGCGCTTAACAAAAATCTAATCGCCGGCAACACCACCGCCCAGTGTCGCCCAGTGGTCGACTTCAGTATCGACTCTCGCTGCGCTCGCAAGCAATATTTATGTAATATGAAACTCTTATCGGATTGTAGAAGTTGAGCAGCACTCCAAGCATGCTTTAATTCTTTATCTTTTGTAAATTAACAGCGCAGCAAGTAAGCATTCCGAAACCAAAATTTGATCAAACACTAAAATCAAACCTTTTTAGTCGGCGGGCCAGTGCTTGTGCCCTTTTATCATGGCAGACGAAATAGACAACATAATAATTTCTAATAGATAAAACAAACAAATTTTGCATTTATTTACGTATGTATTTCTTCGAAAATTCATAAAAGTAAAGGAATAGGCTTGAGAACTCATCAGAACTAGCGACGAGTTTTAGGTTACAATTTATAATTTCGCGATAATATCATAAACGCCCGGCGCCAGGCCAAGTAAGCCGAGTCAGTGCTGCCGGCGCAAAACGCAGCAATGTTGACGAAATACCCGGACCGCATAGTGTTAACCTCCGCTGACCGCTCAGTAGCTACACCGTTTTCTGTTCGGCAAGATGCAGACTTCTCAACTTGGGTTGTCAGCGAGAACCGAACCCGCGATTCAATGACCCGTAAGCCAACACGCAGCTAGGTGGTAGCGAGGCGGCTTATTATACTTTATATTATTGGATTCGTTCAAAATAATGAAAATTGTGAATTAATCTCGTGGTTGCAGTTTCTTAGGTTAATAAATATCTATATATGAAATTGAACTAAATATGATTTGTTACTTAGTATCCCTATTATGGCTTTTCTAATCCTGCGGATGATTGTCACTCAATTGGGTTTGAGATCTTTTTTTAGGGAGATCAGACCTTTAAAGTGCCCTGCCTTCCACCTCCTCAACCGGGAATCAAACACTGGTGTCTCCTAGGTGAGAAGCAGGCGCCATTCCTAATACACCATTCTTCTCATACTCAGTATTAAAGTGGAATAATTATTCTTTAGATTGGAGGTTAATTTGTATTTGTTGAGATAAAATAAAAATTGTAGAATTTCCAATACGCTAAAATTTGATTCAGTAAAATCAAATAAATTTTGAACTACTCTTCAAAATCATTAAGTTAGACATAACAATTAAAACACCATCATTCAACTTCTTCGTGTCAATTATATTTTTAAAGTAACCGAATGCCCTGCTCCGTAGTTCAGTCGGTAACACATTTGTAGCAACATCAACAAAGCATATATTCAGAGGTCACGGGTTCGAATTGTTCTGAAATTATCTCCTGTGCACATTTTTTAAACAATAAAATGAATATATTATCACAATCAATCAAATATATATTAAAAAATTGAAAAAAAAAACGTTATAGAACGTGTATGTGGAAACATTCCGTTTTTTTAAAGAAGCATATATATTAAAACAACACTGATAAAACAATTAACCACGTAATAGATATGCGAGAGCAGTCAGAAAAGTCCTGCGTCCAGCCGTCTTATAGAGACACTATCGAAGGTTAGTTTACTATAGTAAAGTATGTTTTCTTAGATAGTTACTACCAGTATTTTTGCTGATTTGGATATTGTTTGTAGATTTTAGAAAAATTGAGGTTCTGAGACTTCTCTTTCGATGGCGACGATCAAAAATTGGTTTAACGAGTTTCAATAACAGGCAAAATGACTACTGTGCTTTATTATGACAAATTTTTATGCCAATTTATAAAGAAAAACAAAATTTGATGAAATTCTTTTGTAGGCTTAAGACTTATCGGATCTCGTGGGTACAATAACTAACTTTCGTAACAAAAAAAAAACGATTAACCATTTGTTTAAAAAATAAATTCAAATTTCAAACAAATACTAATCTGTTACTCTACTTTAATGCTTGAATAAAGCCAGCAGTCGGAAAAAGCTTTATTAGTTCTTCCAAAATTCAAAAGTAATTCAAAATTAGATTTCCAAATTAATTGGCAAAAAAATCTTTGTTCTTAAATTTGATAATCTTGTCAAGGCCACATGCTAGGTGGATAATTAATAACGGTGGTATTAACTCTAATCGGAGTCAACTTTGATTTACAATTTTGTGGAACTACAAGTGTCGCCGGCAGTTGATTTTCTATACTGTCGACCAGTGTTGAATGTCGAGATTCCACTGTTTTTTTTATTGTTCTCGCACTCCACTAGAAAAGTTAAATTCAGTTATTGTAAATATTTGAAAGTTAAAAATTGCGCAAAATCGCTTGGGGGCTTTAACGAATCGTAGTTAATTTCTTAATGTCTGATTTGTTTTATCGTACATTTAAGACTCAGCCTTTTTTCTAATTTATCTCTATTGGCACAATTGACAATGCGATTGCAAATTAAATTTGGCAATTCACTTAAATTAAGTTAACAAATTGTATGTATGTGTTTATACTTGTGATCCTACTTCAGACTATTATACAGCCGTGTTTACCAATAATGTGTAGGTGGGAAGGTAACAAGTGTAATTGCCACTGGCACCGGCACCTTCCCATCACAGTTATTGTGGCGGGTAAGACGTAGTTTCGGGTAAATTGGAATATTGTGTGGATTCCGTCTACTGCGAGCAACGACTTCATCAACCCTACCGCCTTTAACAAATTTCCGCACGTTATCTTCGTGTTTCTGTTGCTGTTTAGTTATGATGCTGTTCACAGAACATGTGTTATTGTTGATGATGTGCGATGAAACAGAACTAATATTATTGATTATATGCTTTGTATCGCTTTTGGCAAGTTCGTGTGCAGGTAACTTCTGCTTTGATACGCTGACCCGGAGGTTAGTTATATGACGTGTCGTTTCGGCCCACCAGCGACGCGACTGCGACACCTTGGCAGTTGTTGTCTCAGAGCCCCCGGCAGCCACTTTTTCGCACAACACATTATCCATGATCTTGGAGTGGCACATAGATGCTTTCGTCGGTGTAATCAAACGTTCAATCTAAAAGAAAAAACAATATATGGTCTGTAAAATCTAATTTATTGATAATAATACCTCAAATTCCTTGAATCGTCGCTTTCCTCTGCTAATTTGATTTGTTGTCTCCTCTGCACGTTTGCGCTGAATCGGCTTTGGCTTTCTAGGACTATTTGGATCGACTCCAAACACTCCACGGTTTTCCGCCATTTGAATCATATATTTATTATCCATACGCGTGACCTGCTTACGCTGTACTAACGCCAAATAGCACCCAGTATCACATAATTTTAGGCATGCATCGGAGTTAACACATAAATCTGGTAGTTTAGATACATTAAATAGGTCACAATCAGGAACAATTGTCTCTTTCAACGCGTTAGCGCGTTTATCATCCAGTGATGGTTGACTAGTCACCGTCGTCAAATAATCTTCCACACCATCTTCTTGAAGTTCCTAAAATGACAACATATTATATTAGCACAACAGATGTGTAGCGCTTGAAAGCAAACCTTTAATGGCTGCAATCCTTTGAATTTGCCTTGGATGACAGCATGATGAATTTGTGCATATTTGTTAATCTCCTTGATGGCCCTATGAACCATTTGTGCGTTTTCAGCATCAATTTCTGAGTGTGTTTCGTACAACACGAACTGAATTTGTGGTCGAGACATTGCAAATTTCAAAGTTTGTTTTTGTTCATCTAAAATATGCGCCACTCGATTTCTTCCTTCCGGTGTATCTTCTGTTTCAGTTAACACCTCCAACATTGCAAGATCACCCCCTCTTGAACACACTAAATCAATTGGATCAGACACCGCCGAGTAACTATTTGGTGGCGTAGCATATACGGCAATGACTTCTTCAAGATTATTTGAATCCGGTGGGAGGTCACTCATCTTCTCAGAAAAAATCAATATGTTTTTAATGCCCAAGTCATTGAAATAATTCTCATATTCTAATTTACGACTGCCGGCGCTAAAGGCCAGCAAGTTTTTTATGTTATCATTCTGTCCCAAGATGGACGCTAAGTAAGCGGTTGTACGTGGAGAGTTCACATGCGATTGAATAACAGACCCAGTTAATTGAAGATCTGATATAACCTTTACAAACGTAGCAGAACCAAGGCAAAATGACTTGTCTTGTACGATGAGTTTATTTTTACGAACCAACACACTTTGGACCAGTTGGTTACGAATGGAAGGATGAAAAACAATAAACTGTGGACAATGTGGATCCAATTTGAATGTATCATTGGCAAGCGTAGTAGACTCATCAATTAAACGAAGCTTCAATGATTTGATGACAGAAGATGTCACATCATCAACAGACCTCAAAAAGTTGCAAAACATTAGTAAATTTAAACAATCAATATATCAATATAATTTTCTACCTAACTTTCTTTGTATTCACCCAACAGGTGAGAGATTCCATAACTGGTTGTCCATTTTTATCATCACGCAAATGATGAGGTAGTAACTGTGATAGTTGTAAAGCCTTGTTTTTAATACGAATTCGTGCAATTGCAGCAGCCAATTTAACCCGATCTTCCCATAAGGTCTCCTCAACAACCATAAGGCCCGCACTCGGAAACAATGCAGCCACTAAAGCTGCATTCGCCGTAGAACGTTTTTTGAAGCTGCGATGATACAGATCATATAGCAAAAGCCATACAAGTGTAGTCAAAGAGACCATCTAAAAGGTGCATTCAGTCAAGGCGAATGAAATCTTTGGGGATAATTCGCTTTTGAAAAACTCACATTTGAGTGCTCATGAAAAAACGAGACATCGGCCAGAGATTGACTCAATATATTTTTATCTAAGAAACATGAGGCAATTTTATAGAATTTGGGGTTTGTAAGCTAGTATTTTAAATTTAATTTCAAACTTACATCTAAACACATCATATATCAATGTATACACTCGTCGCATCTCAAATTCATCTCGAAAATCTACTGATATAGGTGGTTGGATTAGAAGACGTCCAGCATTCGCAATATCTTCAATTGTCCATGTAACAGGACCAGGTCCACGGGGTCTTGCTTTAGCAAGGCGCGCCGCCGCCGGTGCGTGAAATGGTGCACGTTGTAATTTGGTGGGAACAATGTTCCACTCGTGGAGTGCCGGGGGAGGTACGCCACCTAAAGGATCTTCCTCCATTGTAATTACAGCTCCTTCTTCTTTAAAATTACTGTAAATTGACCGTAAATATTGATATCTTTAGGTTTCCATTGAGTCACATATCTAGAATTTAAGTTGTGAAGTTTTAAGAAATGCTCGAAGTTGATTGTTTGACTACCGACGAAAGCAGACCAAAAAATTGTACCGAGTATTTAATTTGTCGTACTACGCATGTCTATAATGTCAGGCAGACAATTTTCATCTTGCATTACGTTGATTGTATTTTAAATATCTATAGCAATACTTAATGACAGATTATTTAAAAGACATAAAATGCTTTATTGATTTTTAGAATTTTAATCAGTTGATGTCGTTGATGGAGAGATTCGTGACATTCCTGCGTTATGTGCATTGCACAAATTTAATGTCCTGAACTTTTCAGCAATCAAGATTCATTAATAGCACAAACTATCATAGAAAATCACAACCTTTAGTCCTTAATTGGTAATATATTTAGAATATTAAAATTACTTACTTACCAACCTTGTCCTTCATCCTCAGCTTCCTTTATAAGTTTCTCCCGCTCATTGAGTAACTTCATTCTTCGCATTCTTTGATTTTCCAACATTTTTTTGTAACAAGTGTCTTGCCATTCAGAATCACTAGGGAAGGTAATTAAATGTGTACTTGCCCACGGATCTTCATCCGGTGGACGAGCGAAATGAGGTGATGCGAGAATGTCGCTCATCATGGCACTAAGATGAGCAATCGCTGTTAAGCAACTGCTCTTTTGGTTGTCTTTTCTTGTGCCGGTGTCGCTGGTAACCGGACGACTGGCGTTCCTGCTCCGAGTAGCTGCAGGCGGTGAGGAACTAACAGCGGCGGAAGCCAGACCAGCCAAACGCCACAAACGACGCTCGTTACTCTGCGAGTTTGCACCCGTGTTTGGCGTACCATTGTATAATGCGGCACCACTTAAATAAACATAATTTGAATTGTTAAAAGTCCTTGCATTGCTTACATTTTTGATATAGTATTTATAGTTGAAGAAATAAGGTGTGAATTAACATGCAAGTTTTAAAAAATATCGCTTATATCTTTCTGAACTCCCTACATAGGATCACAATACCTTCTATTCAAGTAAATTAAAGGCATTTTTTCATGCTAAGTTACACAAACAAGAAAGTTGAAAACATTGAAAACCTAAAATGGGAAAAAAATATTCACAATATTTGTTCACTAAAAATTAAATAAATTTAATTTTGAAGTTTTTTTCCTATTATTGTATGTGTCAGTATAACACAATTCTTTTTATATTGAAAATGTTATAGCCTTGCGACTGTCGCATAGTTAGAAATGATTTATTATTACCTACATTTCCATATTTCTATATAAAATAACAATACATAAAAAGAAAGTCAATCAGAATGTATCTAATATGCCAAAAGTAACTGTTTTATGCAAAAATTTATTTTATAACATCTAAATATGTTGGTTACTGTAAAATTATAAGGTAGATCATACATGTACATTTCATAAAAATGATGCAATATGTATTGTATTCTGCAAATAATATAATTACAAATGTTTATCAAAATTTCATAAATGTGCATTTCTTTCAAAGTTGTTAGACGCGCTATTATCACATTAGTTGCATCGCGAAAAGTGAAAAGTGGCCTTCGTGTCGTAATCGAAAATTGTTCTAGCACGAATGTGAACATAGTAAAATACATGCGTTCGCCTTTTGTAGCGTGCTCACGGAAGAAGTAGGCCACTACAGCAAATCAATTTACAACTTTGATTTTTTTAATTACCTTGAAGCACTTATAGTTCGTAATCGAATTACATGACTTTAAACATGAGATGGCCTGAGTAAAATTAAAGCTCATTGCGCACAAAAAAATTGATTTATTATTACTCTTATCTCATTTGCTACTCGTATGCCGAATTTCGTATAGTGTGTGTGACATGCTGATCACAGACCGACACCGTACATGACTCCTTGGTCATTAATTTGGCAGGGTGCGCATGTCTTTTCGGTTTTGAACACAAAGCTCTCAACGAAGGTATTAGCAGGATTCAGATCATTTGAACACGCGCTCTGCCAACTAGCAAATTTACAGACCAGCACGTTTGTAACTATGGTATCAAGAGTAATTATAATATTTTGAAATTAGATTATGTTCAAAAAAGTAAAGAGTTGTGTAGTTTGTTAGACACTTGGGTTCAATTCCTGGTCGAGAAGGTGAGAGGCTGATCCTCCTAGAGAAAGGTTTAAAATCCATTAGGCAGCCATAATATTAAAAAACAATGGTTTCAAACTGGCGACAGTGATTTGTATTGTAAATTTCTTTTGCCATCAAGTGTTTTCATCAAACTCTCTATTGTCGACAATCATTATAAAATTCTGGGATTATTTATTTTACTCATTCTTATTGAAAAGGATGTTGTTTAATAGGAAACAATTTAGAACAATTCTAAAGACATTTCATGTTACTAGACCGGTCGTATTATGTGCCCGTCTCTAGATTTAACCCGCATTATTATTACTTATACTTATTTATATATTGAGAATCGTTTAGTGGCAATAAAAAATAAAAATTAATCTGAGCCAAGCATGAATCTGAAAATTTAAGACCAATAGCTAATAAAGTTACATAATAGAGTGGTACAGAAAAAGCTAAAAAGCATATGCGCAACAATGTTCATCCGTAGTACTTCAAGAAATAAATATTAATTAAAAAATTAACAATCGAAAGAAAATCGAAGAAAAACAGTAGACGTGAGTACTTATTTTTATGGCAAAACGCGGAGCGGATTCTAGTGAATCACGAGGATTTATTTTCACAATAAAATTAGGTAGATTGCATTTGGAAACAAAAAGTGCATGTTACTAGATACAATATAATCGAGGTCTGTGTTTTTTATCTTTTATCTGTATTAGATATATTCAATGCACGAATTTAAATTTAAAATATGGATATTCCCAAAATACATTTTTGTGCCAGTCGGTTCTGGGTTTGTTGTGATTCTTAACAAAACTTTAATACTTTGGGCACTTTTAAAAATAAAATTTAAAGAAATTTCTACTTCGTCGACAGAGGCGATGCTTGAATACCAATATTTTGCTTTACAGTTAAATATTTTGATAGTAATAAACAATATTGTTCAGAATATTATTGTAAATACACATTCCATATATCAAATCATAAAGAAAAACAATTTTATACGATGATTTTAAACATATTTTTATATTCGTTAAAATAAAAGATGCAGTTATTCCTTCAGAACGATAAGGCTAAACTACGCAATTGGGGTTTGTATTAATTTTTACTGCACCTAGACATGTTAAAATAAATTGCAAAAAATAACTTCATTAGGGGAATAAAATTTAACTTACACTTACTTTTAATCACTTGGTAAAATGTTTTTGGCATGTTACCTTCTTCTCCTACGTTCTATTGTAATAATTACTAGGTTCTAATGATACTGAACAAGGCAACATGCTGAAAACGTTTTACCTAATGACTAAAAGTAAGTGTTATAGTGAAATTTTATCAACATAATGAATCTTAAATTTAACTATCTCACTTACTTTTTCGGTTTGTTACCTTCTTCAGACGAACTGTTTATAACATGTTTTCGAATACCTAAGAAGGTAACACGCCTAAGAACGTTTACACAATGAATATTAAACACTTCATTAACCACAGTTAATTCGTGGAAAGAACTATAACTTTTACTATATTAAAAACTACAATGCAAATGATAAAAAGCACTTGGAGGATAGTATAATAGTTTGTGCTTAAGTTTTTTCATGACTATAAAATTATTGCATTATCTTAGAAATATAAACTTATCGCTACATATGCTACTGTTGTTTAGTACAAGTAGATGAAATAAAACCAAAATAAATCATTTTTAAATACAAACCTCGTTATTTTTTGTAAAATACTTAAAAACTCACTCATTATTTAGAGTAAATGTTGAAGTGTTATATCACACTATATCCTGCCTCAAAATAAGTATTCTTCGAACGTGAAGCTTTGCGCGGTTTGATAAACTATGACAGCGAAAGTTTCTAACAAACTGCATGCTCTCAAAAACCCTTATATTTAAATACATTACTCATACAATAATAGTCACATAGATAAGATGAATAAGTAAAGTGTATGCTAAAATATATGGCATACGTCTGTATTCGCATTGGTGAATGCGCAATTGGGTTCTCGATGTAGTACGCGGCGTGGAAGGCGACGTCGCAGGCGCTTCGCATAAATAGCTTTAATGCCGATGTCGTCCCAAACGGCCGTACGCCTATTTGACATGATGATAACTCTTTTCATGACGCGGGGTACGCGCCGGAAATACGCGCGTTGTATTCGATTAAAGAGCAATATGGATGACAGTCACGGAATCGCCTACAGCATAAACTAGACGAAAAAGCAATTTGGACAAATATAAACTATTTTTAAATATTTATAGGTAGTTATAGTTGAATATTTAACAAATTATAACGATATAAGTGTCTCATACTGTAGCTAGAGTTTCTAAAAATAATAGTACTGTCGTATCAAGAAGAATTAACTGTAATAACTTTTAATTACTTTTGGCATTGCATGATTACATTTCCTCATTACAGACGATCAACAAACGGCCCAAAGGAATGATGACGCACACTTGAAATTTTCTCAAAATCGTGACCTTATAGAAACTGCTAAATACTGTAAGACTAAAATTCATGAGTATTGGAAGCTACCTGAATTAAATAGTACATTTTAGGTATTTTTTATGAATTTTTTAGGATTTAGGTATTTCGTTGAGTTTGGTACCGAAATGTCTAATGGCGTGTTGCTTTTAGGTTATGAAAAAACTTCATTTAATAAATATTTTAAGGGAATGTTTTGGTCGATTTTTATGCTTATGGCGGAATTGACGAGAAGTCGTATTCATTCTGGTTTGTTGGTTGGGTAACGTAATTTATTAGCACGTACTAATTAATATAATTGCTTACCTAGCAATATTCTGCTTTAAAATAAACAAAATACAATTGCAAATTTCACCCTAGCGGCTTTAATATTAATTACTATAAATTATCTTCCTACTATCGACAAGTATTGCCATCTTTATTTTTCTCTCATATATCCTTTTTGTCAGAGGGATTAGCCTTTTTTAATCTGTGCTCTATTTATAATCGTGTTGTATACAACCGGCCGCCCGGTAACTGAGCCACGTTATTGACCGGACTTGAACTCGCAACTCGTACGTCCACGCGCTGCCAAACGTGCTACCGAGGCGTAAGAAATAAAATTTATTGAACAATACTTCTGACAAATTAACTTTATTAATCATCAATCTCAACCCTTTTGTACCTAATTTTCGGGGGTAGGGCGTCGAACCAAACTTGACCTCCCACCACTGACTACTCAGTAGTTGCACCGTTTTTCTGTTCGACCGGATGCAGACTCTCAGCTTGGTTTTGAACTAGAACGCTACAAAGAACGAAGTTGTTAGCGGGGATCGAACTAGCGACCCAACGCGCTGCCAAGTGTGCTACCGATGTCTTTCTTGTAACACGAATTAAATCATGAAATCAATAAATACCAAAAGAAGAGGAAATTCATTAATTTTATCATACTTATGATATAATTATTGATGTAGAATTGAAACATGCCAACATACATGATATAAAATATGTACCTAACGTAAGCACAAAAATGAGCATTTTCCGGTCCCATATAATATCAGATACATATCACATGATACATGTTTTTATAACCGTTGCGAACAGATTATCTTTTTTGTAAACTTTGAAAATATATCGACAAATAATGCAAATAAAATATTAGTTACAGAAACGAGTCTTTTCTACGAAAGTATTCTGTAAATCGTATTAACGCATACCTGAAAGAGTTATCAATTATCAATCATTTATTGCAGCCTCTCATTTGTAACTAACAATTACTTACTCAATAAAATCAAATTCAATATCGGAATTCTCGGCTTGAATCAGTGACCAAATTCCCCAAAGGAGATGACTTGCTAACGAAAATTGATTCACTTGAACGTAAAGCGAGTGCAGCATTTCATCGGTAACCTGAGATTTTGAATAAAATTCTGCGGCATACTCGCGTAACCACGCATACTGCAACTCTTTATTCGGGTAGTAATCGTAATCAATATTGTCGACTCCAGCAAATTCAGCAAAATGATTGCCAATGTCAAATGCTTGGTAATTAAAGGCGGCATACTCAAAATCAATGAATGTCACTTTCTCATCCGGTCCATTTTGTTTGTTGTCACAATGTTGGTTTGGAACTTTTGTCAAAATAACATTTCCAAGTAAAAGATCATTGTGACAAAAGACTATCTCACTGTTCAAATGTCCCAACCGAGATTTTAGTAAATTAACTTCATCTTGAATCTGAGATTTAGATAGTTTTATTTCCAAAAATCTACAATAAAAAACGAAATAAAGTGCAAAATATCTAATAAAACTAGGCATTACTTTTTATGCATATGTTCCTTTGTAAATTGATCAGGCACTAGTTTGAAAAACTTTTCCAGTCTTTTCCACAAGACGGGTTCGGCTAATGTTTCACTAGAATCTTGTTCCATTTTTAATTTATGCAATCTAGCTAAATGCCTTGCTACTAAAATGTACACTTCCGGTTGGGTTACAGTTCTGGGAGATAAAGTGCAACCAGGAACGAATTCATATGCCAATCCATTATTAAACGTTGCATATAAAGTTGGTGCCATTTCATATTCATTTAACATTTTTATATTTCTAAAAGAAGAAGATATTTGTATACACATATTTTGTTGAAATTAATAAATCAGTTTACCTAGTTTCCGCTTTGCGATCAATTAAAATATCGGTCTTATTTCCGTAAATTCGAATAAGTACAGCTTCGTCGAGGTTACCACCATTGATCTTACATTGGACTAGTTTGTTGGTGATTCCATCTGATAACATCTAAAAGTAATTGTTTTAAATTATGTTGGATATACATACGACTGTTTGCAATACGTAGCGTTACTTGCCTTGTAAATTATTTCATTCGAATTCCATTTTGGTCTAATCAATCGTAAAACGCTTTGTGCACCATTAAATATTGTTTCCTCCGATTCGGCAGAAATCGACAAATTCAGTTGTTGATCCATGATGCAGCCGTGTATAGTACCGACCTGTAAAGTAACTAAATAATTTCAATTTCAACATTGTTAGATGTCGTCATTTTTCTCTACAAGATTACAAAAAGATTAAGCATGAATAACAATTGATAAAATTAGAACCTTTGGTGTTTTCGTATAAATAGTAATGAAATATATTATGCAGTGCAAAGTAATATAATCATGTTTTATAGCATATTTTAACAATATTTAAACTAGATTTATGTTTTATATTAAGTATAAATTCAGAGTATTGTTGGGGGTGTATCTATGTTAATAAAACTTTACTATAAGTCGCTATAAGTAAGTGTTATAGTAAAGTTTTATCAATATAATAAGTATAAATAATAAGCAATGCAAAAGTATTACTCTCACCAAAAGCTCAGCTCCCACCAATTGCACTTTGTACGATTGAATACAAAGTTAGATTAAACTTTTAATATGAAATAAGACCATAGACTTGATAGAGAATAGATCATAGAAGTAATATCGATAACATTTATTGTTATTGTTACAAAAGATTGAAATTATATGAAGTTACAATTCTAAACCAAAAAGAGTAATAAATCAATTATAACACTTTTACAAAGAACGCATCTTAAGCCACTCTGTTCCAATAATAATAACCAAACTTGCAAATATATTAAAAACCTTATAAAATACAAACTTCCTATTCAAAAATTTAGATTGCTGCACAGAATTAATCCTGAATCTTGAAGTTCCATTAACTAATATTTATTCACTTATTGTTCAAAATGTGTAAATTATCTGATATGGTATCATATTAAAGATTATTACTAGAAGCACTTGGTAAGACTTCATTTCAAGAACTTAAAAAACATACTCACAAAATGACGAAAACTGTCTGTTGTTGTTTGGAGTATTGAGTGTGGTTGCGAAGTGTATAACATTCATTATGTGGATTAAATTTCACTGTACACTACACTACAATTTACTTAATAAAACGTTTTCCGCATGTTGCCTTCTCCGGTATAATGTATATTTAACAAAGCAACAAGCCGAAAACGTTTCATTAAGTGAATTTTAGTAAGTGTTATGATGAAATTTTATCAACATAAAGTTGTTGTTTGGTAATTATGTACAGTTAACGAGTGATTGTTACATTTTTGCAATAATGTTGGTACTCTGCAGACAGTAACGCTAATGCTATAGTCAGTCACTCTAAATGTTGACTTTATAAAAAAAGTTAATTTGTGCGGTTATCGCAAGCATAGCTCGTATTTATTTCAAATCCTTGAGTAAGAAAAAGTACTGGTACTTTTCCATAGATAAATTTATACTAAAGACGATGTAGAACAAATAAAACCTTAAAGTGATAACTGCAACATTCAACAATGCGTGCAAAGTAAAATTAATGATGTGTATGTTAAGATTGAATCAGCGAGTTTAACTCATCCAACAATGCAAAATGCAATAAATTGCTATAAACATGTTCCAAACACAATTTCATATAAATGGCACAATATACCGCAGCTAATTTTCTGCCAACGTTATTAACTATTCAAGCAATCTTGGCTAACTTTTTTACTAAAAAAAATACTTTATGAAATATTTTTATAAAAATTTACAAAATTGATCAAATAAAAGAACACCCAAGTTTGACAACAAAAGAAAGGAAATAAAAAACGACTTACAATTATTTTACGAAATTATAATCACCTTGAGTACGCTGAATCAATATGGTAAAATACCGTCAAAGATACTAATCGCTCTGTATATTTTAATTAACTAATACAATACGTCTTTTAACTAGTTAATCAAACCTTCTAAGAATTCCTTTACCTTGAATTGTACTGTTTATGCTCAATACCAGTACCAGTTTGCTCAATATCTCCTTGTATTAACAAAATAGTTATATCACTGTTTGTTACTAATACTGATTTGTGTTGCTGCCGTTTCACTTATATCACTCGTATCAGTCTGTTTACTTGCTTCCGTCTTGTTTGGCGTCCACGTACGTAATGCGATTCCTTAACGCGCACTTTGCGATCGAACGAACATTGCGCATTTGTGAGCCGCTACTCACCAGCGAAAGGCGTGCGAGGCATGTCCGATGAGAGGACGTTGGCGCAGGTCACAAATTATAGAATTTGTTTCAAAATGGTCGATAATGCTTGGAAATAATCGCACGTGTTCACAACCACTGCAACGCATCATGTCGCTTTACTGATCTAACACTGTTCTGGCATTTTATTGACATTTATTATTGACATGAGATTAATTATATTCCTCACCATACCTGGGTGCAAACTTCCTTAGATCTGTTTTATTGACAGATCTTTATTATTTTATCTTTGTTATTTTATTATTAACATAAATTAACATTCTAACTTTCACTCTTTGTTCCAATATATTTTATTAATTACACTACTCCCTTACAACCATTCTCCACTATCATTATTTTTTCTCCCAGGTAGTTACTCAGTTTCAAATGAATAATGTTTTTCTCCCTTATATGGATATTGCTTTGGCAGTACACCAGGAAATTGCTTCATATTCTCCATATAGTAATAAATTCCAAATGATCCAAGGATCACAAAGAAAAACTCTGCAAATTGTTTGAGAACAGATGTCCTATGCTTGAAGCTAATGTTATAACGGTCTTCACCAATAAGATCAAATTCAGTATGCAACTAAAAATAAAATATTATATTGTAAATTATTTTTAAATATTCTTGTTTGTATCTACTAACAGGTTCATTAAAATTTCTCTTCAATTCTGGGTTGTCCCAAGGATAATGTGGATCCTTTGATTCCGCTGATTGAATTGGTAAGTTTGGATAGTCTCCAAAACCAGTACCATCATCAGCATAGGGTTTGTAATCATCAGGATGAATTCCATACTTCCTAGCAGCAGCATCTCTTTGTTCAGGAGTTACTGGATACTCACCTGGCTTATAATCCTTGTTCCAATCTATCAAGCCATACATACATACATACACACATTATATAAGCAATATTTTCGTGATTTCTTCTAACTTAAAACCCTAAGATCAACTTACGGTTTCGTACGGCTGTGAAAAGAATGGGATTATTCCGACTGCACAGCTTAGTAAAACTATTTAGCGCAGCCAACGACATATCTGCGAATTAATAGAAATAATTCGGCAGATACAATTTTTACTTCATTTAAAGGTTACAGAGTTATCAAGCCAGCTGCAAAGATAACTCAATTTAGACAACCCAACTTGCTTGAAGCACAAGCTGTCTAATATGCGAAGCGTGCCAAAGAATTCGTTGTTTTCGCTACATGGTTTGGGAAAAAAGAATTTAATATTGGTAAAACTATTAATGTTTGTGTATCTTCTACGTTTTCTACATAATGGTAAGATACTAAATAATTATTTATTTTAATGGTGTAAAGTAAAACAATCAATTTTTGCAGGCAGACCATAAAGAAGTGAAACTTATGGTGAAAAGTATTTTGGGCTCCAGTAAAAATCTGATGACTCTACATGAGTTGTGTAATGAATATAAAACTTTAATTGGGGCTCCCCTTCCTTATCAAAAGTGTGGATTCAAAGACAGTGAATCATTTCTGAAAACATTAACTGATACATGCATAGTAAGTATAAAGCCTTATGTGCATTGCTATAAGGTAGTTAGGTGGTTTGCCTTTTTGCTGTTTTTAACACCCAACAGCTTTCATTGTCAATAAGTCTCTCCATATGTGGACAAGTTTAGATGAGCTTAGACTAAACATTAAGCAAATTTACAAACTGCATTGTGATTTCAGGTTAATGGATGTGGAAAATATGCCCAAATAACACCAATCTTATCATCAAATTCAGAACATATAGTAAAATTAATAGCACATCAACGAGACAATTCTAAAAGAAAAGGATATAAATTGAGAAACAAACCTGTAATTATTTCAAGCCACCAACCACCAACTTTACAAGTAACAGAGCCAGTAATGTCTTCAGCAGTTTTAAAACTTAATACCCATTGCCAATCATTGAGTTTTCACAACTCAATACAATCTGATATTAGCACAAGTTCTAAAGTGCAAGGAATACAATTGCAACACAATCAAAAAGTCAGTGATAACAGCCATCTGATTAGTGATTCTCTAGTGCCTAAGGTAATTTCAAAATATAATAAAATACATGACCCTAATATTAAAGCAATTCTTGGGATGTTTGACTTTGTGATATTTTCTAAATACAATATTTTCTGTTTACAGGAGTTTCCTGATTACCCAGCTTTTATTATGCTTCCTGGTGATATAATGAAAATTGAAACAATGCCTCCTTGTGATGTTTTATTATATGTTCCAATTAAGATTGGAGAAATATATGATTTGTCTAAGTTTTGGTTTACATTGGCAAGTCATGAAGAATCTATTCACAATTTGCATTCAGAGATGATGTATGTAGAAGAAAACTTAGCATTCTGCAATTTTTAGTATTGTTGATTTTTTTTCCCCTAGATTTTTCTACAACGAAAATAAGACGCGTTACAATGTGTCAAAAAAACAATTGGTCAGAGGTCTTTTTGTTATAGTATATAAAGGCTCTGGTATCTATAACCGAGGAATAGTTGTGAAATACGACGATTCTTTAGTAAAAATATTTTGCATTGATGGGGGAGATGTGGTGGAAACAACTCTGTCCAATATTTTCTTTATGCACAAGAAATTTGGCAATATGCCAAGACAAGCAATGCGTGCCCGTTTGGCCAGATTAATTCCACCACAAAAACAAACCCAATGGTCTCAGGACGCCAGTTATCGCTTTTTGGAGTTGGTAAATGGCAAGATTTTGCATGGATCTGTGTTTTGTATTGATGACACTGTACGTAAAAAGTAAGAAAACTTTTTTCTTATTAAAAATAATCTTATTTTAGGAATGCCACACAATATACGATTTGGTACTATGCGATACTACGCATAAAAGAGACGTATTTATACATGATGTGCTTATTGCTGAAAACTATGTTGTCCTGAATCAGGTAAACAATTTTATAAGTTCACAAAATTCGTGCTCATCAACGAAAGATATTGAGACGAAAAAACCGTTTTCTCTCCGGTTAATTAAAGAGAAAATTTTAAAGTTCAGTTAGTACAGTTCATGTTGTTTTCGAAATAAGCTAACGTTTAGTTTAGACACTCCACCAATTGGGCAGTAAAGTGACGATCTAGATAACGTGACTGTAAAATATTCTGTAATTTAGTTGAAAATGTTTAATAAATTATTATTTTTATTATTGAAGCAGGGGCAATCTGAGATACCAGAGGCTATGCATAGGAACTATAAACCTAATATAAACGGTTTGCACCTTTATCCACTCTTTATCGAAATTGAAATGGGGGTCGTTCTAACAACGGGTGAAATGAGACAATTAGTGGGTTTGAACATCTCGTTCTCTGATATATATCCCACTTATTTTAAACCCAGGACGAATGAATATGGCTGCGCATTAGTAAATTATGATTCTGAGGAATTCGAATACAGTCGTAGTTCCCAAAGCCGTATTACAAGTAAGAACAACGACGAAAAAGTTAAATCAGCAGCAAAACCATATATAACAAATTACTATAAGTCAAAAACAAATTTAGATATGCCAAATACCAAATCACTTAACATTACAGAAAATTTAGACCCAAGAAGTAATTGGTGTTATCCACAAAGTTTTCAAGAAAATCCTGAACAATTAACCCCACCTGAAAATAAATGCTTATTCGATACACCTTCTCAACCAGGAGTTGCTGTCAGGCGACTATTTTCACATCATGACCAACAAGTACTATGCCGGAATAATCTCTCATGTAAACTGGCTATGAAGGCTCAAAATCCACGAAATCCGTCAACTATAAACACTCTAAAACATATAGCAGAAGGTATTCCATTGCCCTGTCCTATCATACGGTATCATAATCAGCCCCGCTTTTCATATGATGCGTATAAACTT
>JAODIE010021539.1:21743-35289 GCA_027575565.1 Diploeciton nevermanni
CAGAAGGTATTCCATTGCCCTGTCCTATCATACGGTATCATAATCAGCCCCGCTTTTCATATGATGCGTATAAACTTGGGCTATCAAAGACGAAAGAGATACATATTTACTGAAAGTGAGTATTCAAATTTTGTTCCATGGCAACTTTTTTGTTACATATCTGGGCAATTTTGTGTTTAAGACATATTGAATAAATACGTTCATATTGTACAAATTTCGGAAGTGCCATGTGTTCTCATCATAGAAATTCAGAAACTCTTTACTGGAAAAGACGACCGCACGCTTGTGCACCGCTTATTAGCAATGTCCGACATTCCAACGTGTGATTTAAATCTTGACAATATAAATCCAGTACTAATAACGAAATTGGAAGAGATGGAACTCATTGGAAATGCAAAGAGTGTGATGTATACTCATCTAAGGAATTTAGAAGCGTTAATCTCTTGTATTACGAATAACACGAGTATAATACCAGATTTTAACGTGATTGTTGATTACTATAGCCGCTGTTCAGTTTGGGAAAAATGAACACAATTTTTATGTTCCTGTTTTCACCACTAATTTTTTTATACGTTTGTAGTTTATTTTTATATAATATATGCGTTGTAATAAACAGACGAGAAAATCCGACCGGAAGTCGTATTAAAAAAAGGGTGACAAGTGAATTACCACTTATACAACGAATATACCTATGTCTGGAAATGCGCAGCACAGTGCGGTCGACAGAGGGTTCGAGGAGTGTCCCGTAGAAGCCACTATCTTGACTGTGCTGCCTAGGTGGGCGGATACAAGCAAAATTTTCATAGATAAGGATAGATCGTGCAAACCCCGTTATTTAGGGTGAAAGTCAGTTGAGATGCCTCTTGGAGTATTTTGTCTGATGGAACTAATAATTGTATTTAGGCAGAACTGTTTCACCCTAATCAACGGAATTTGCGTAGTCTGCCCTCATCTATCAAAATATGGATTGCATCTAATATACCTGCCTATATAAGACGTATTGTGATTTGCTTATATTATAAATCCAACAAACACACTGGGCTGCAGGCTGGCTGCTTATGGGGCTTGTTCAGGCTTGTACCTTGTGATGTGACAATCACAACAAAAGATAGTCGAAAATGCAACTTATAATAACATACAGATGCTTCAAAAGGTGAGTAAAATTATTTGTTCATATAAATTTATTATAAGTAAGAATTTCCATTACTCGTAAACGCTTTTAGGATCCGGAAACTTTGAGAATTAAAATCTTAACCTATGCATTATGATTGCAGCCCACACTGGCGCCAATGGAAAACCTTATGTCATAATGGCCATAACGAATATTCCATGTTGGCTTCCAGAATAAAATATTGCCCAGCGAAAAGAGAAGGTTTAACGAAGAGACGATTTGCAGGCCAACGTGGTATGTTAATGTTTGATTTTTCACAAAAATGTGACAATATGCAACCAGTTTGTCATTCCCCCAATAATGATTCAGTCTCTGCATGATTCAAATGTTTACAATGTTATCAACTGCGTTATCGCGCTTAGCGCACAACCAAAGAACGTGACCTCTGTATTATATACAATTTTGTGTGTGTGCTGCGGCACAGCCGCTCACCACCAACTTCATCTATTCATTGTCTGCCCGCTTTGCATATAATCAGGCCACTTCGTCATTGACCCCTATCACATGCACAAGCATTCGGATCAATCGCAATTTAAAAATCATTCGCAAATTATTTTCAAGATGTACAACTACACAGAAGTGCTCTATTACGCGGACTACTATAGCGCCTATGTCGCTTATTTGGAATATTTATACATTGAAGTTGAAGGTCTGAAATAAAAACAAAGAAATCCAACGAAGGGTAGCATTCTTACGGACATATAAAATCCATTAATTCTATTATTTCTATTTTTATGTTAATTTTTCAGGTGGGTCTCAAGGTGGCGACAAACAAGGAGAATGGCGTGGGATAGTTACTCGATTTTTACCCATTGGACTATGCTTGGTGGCGGTGATGCAATGGCGGGCATTCAGAAAGAATTCGGGTGAACGAGTCGCTAGCCAACTAGAAGTGGATGCTTACACGATACTCCCGCTAAAAGCATTCAGTCGATGTTGGGGAACACTAGCAGAATTAAACCAACCTGAGTTTCTGCGGCCTTATCTTTATGGAATGTACTCTAGTTTCTTTGGCGTAAATTTAGACGAGGCGGCAAATAATGATTTAAAATCTTATCAGTCACTCTCTGATTTTTTTGTTAGGTAAGAATACAGGTATTAATTTTGGATTACAAAACGTTCAGTTTATTTGCATGCTTCTAGGACTTTAAAGGATGGTGCAAGATCTATTGATGAGCACAGCGAACTGGTATCACCATGCGATGGACGTGTTTTACACATTACTGCTGTTAAGTCTGGCAAGGTGGAGCAGGTAAATTTTACATTTATTTTATATAAGTCTTTAATAGGGTAGTAGCTTAAGTCATCTAAAAAAATATGTTCCACAATATTTACTTCTCATATTACAGTAATAAGTATTTCTTAGGAGTAGACGTAAACAAATAAAGAAAAACAATTGCAAAGTCATTGGCATCGCGGTAATCATGTGGCCATAAAACAATGTTGTAATAAAACGACAAATTTTCTATTAATCAGCTAATACTAGATTGCGATTATGCATCTTACAGATGTATCCTACGGAAAATACTAAGCGTTATTATGATTAATTACAATTATGTTTTTAAGGTCAAAGGAATATCCTACTCAATAGAACAATTTCTCGGGGAAAACATTCGGAATGCCACGCCTCAAAACAACAACATAATCGCGGACTACGATAAGACACTACTAGTTAACAAAAATGAAGACCATAGGCTTTACCAATGCGTAATTTACCTCGCCCCAGGAGACTACCATCGTTTTCATTCCCCCACAGATTGGAAGCCGTTGTATCGCCGACATTTTCCGGGACAATTGCTATCAGTAAATCCTAGCATAGCGCGATGGATTCCAGGACTCTTTTGTATCAACGAGAGAGCCGTATATATTGGTGAATGGAAATATGGATTTTTTTCATATACACCAGTTGGTAATATTCTTAACACTTTTAAATGTAGTATATATAAAATTAGTTCCAATTTTCCAGGTGCCACAAACGTGGGTTCAATGCGTGTATACTTCGATCGTACGCTCAGCACTAATAACAAAAAAATTAAAAGCATGAATCAAAAATTCCTTGGTGATAAAATCACAATAAACAAAGGTGAAATGATTGGTGAATTCCGTATGGGATCGACTATTGTGCTATTGTTTGAAGCGCCGAAAAGTTTCAAATTTAGCATCGCTGCTGGCCAGCGAGTTAGATTAGGTCAATCACTAGGATGTATTGTTGAAACACCAAAATACCCAAAGAAAAGGAGCGTAAATGGATTAAATAAATTCACTCATTGTGGAGAGTGATGGTGGTGTTGACTATGAGATATTTTCACGTGATATGATTAGACTTGTTTATTTGAAGAGAGAAATACACTTGATTGCCATTGTAAACATGAACAACTAGCCAAATATTTGATAATGTATCATTAATATTGTTTGGTGCAATTTACAAATTATATTCATTCCTTTACAACGTCAAAGAAGCATACATTTTGTAACTTTAATACTTCGTTGCCAATGCTTGTCCAACCTGGAATTAAATATCTTGCAAACACTTCCAAGCCCCTAAAGTCGCCTAAAGAAACATTGAACGCATGTTTCAGGACATCAACTAACGGTGGTTTATGCGAGTGCATTGCTGAAGGTACACTCACGATCATCCTCTCTTTCATATCTATTTTCCAATTAGATAATATATTTCCTCGGGCTCCAATCATAATTACTTCAAAGGGTTGCTTCATATGCAGATCTTCTTTAGAAAATGGGAGAATTGGCTTGCCGTGCATGGTTACCTTTAGCCAGTACCACTTGGCTACATAAACAACGTTCCATTTGTTAAAGAATTTAAGACAAGACTCTTGATGCTCTCTTGAATTTGTACACCACACAAGCACGACTCCATTTACATTCAGCCATTCATCTATTGGAATCTGTTCAATATCCTCGTTTTTCATAAATGAATACCCAAACACCTTGGGGCTTCCCTCGCTATTTTTGGAGTTTTTCATTCTTGGTAGTTCTTTCTTGTTTTTGCGTCGAATAGCTTTATTTTTCCAAGGGGGATCTATTACAATAACATCAAACCTTTCATTAAAACAACAACTTAAAACATCATTACAAATAAATGAACAGTTTGGTGGAAACAAAAATTCCATATCCTTATATTTCCTTATTACAAAATGATGGAACAAATTAGATCCTTGGAAATAATCAAAGTTCACTATTGAACTTCTCTGAAGGCTGGCAACTGTGTCCAATGCAAGTAAATTTGGAATGTATGTCCGAGCAGCATTAATTACATCAGTATTTTTCTGCTCTGCTGAAGAAGTTGGGAAGTTATTTTCTACAGATTTGGATGCATCTGACAGATTTGTAGATCTAACAGATTGAAAACATTTTATAATGTTTTCTTCATTTAATTTGAATATCCTTGCTGGAGTGCAATTCTCATCTATAGAGTTTTGAAGTTTGTTGAACTTTTTCTTTCTTTTCTTTATATAGTTCAGAGAACTTTGTGGTCCCAATGTGAATGTAGAATTCTCATATGCTTTAAATGGTTCCTCAATAGCAAACATATTTTTATTGAGATAATATGCTATCTTTTTATCCTTGTACACTTGATGAAAATAATTTTCATGTGAGATAATAACAATACTTTCATTGCTAAACAACACACTCATTCTTATATTATGTAGCGACCATGAATTAGATTAATTGTACTGATCATAGATTCTTGACCGATTATACTTGAAATTATATTATCGATATTGGCGTTATCATCTTCCTCCAAGCACCCCAGCGACGGCTTCGTCGACTCACTGCACTCCTTGGTTCTTACGGCGAGGTTTAGGAGCATAGGAGGTTAAGTTATAAAATTACACAAATTACAACAAAAAAAATATATTTCGGGGGGAATTTATTTGTTGGCAATAATATGCGAAATAACTCGGTACGTCCGAGTTACCATTCTAACGTTGTAAGATTAAAAAATAGTTAACTGCAATTCACAATGCTTTGCAATCACACTCTTTATTATATTTTTGGAGCCGTGAGTGACCCAAAATTTATAGTAGTCTTCGACAGCGTGGATATCTACTTGAAACGTACATCATTTGCAATAATTTGCTTTGTTAATTACGTTTCTTAATTCCTTGTTACCACATAATCAAATTTTAATTAACATATATAACTTACCTATAAAATGTCTTATTTTAGGTAATATGTAATTACAATATTTTGTAAATTTTTAGATTGAAATATAATGGGACACCCAAGAGTACTCACTAAGTTAAAACAATTTTAATTCAAATTTATGTATTTGATTCCAGTCACTCTTTAGTGCATGGATAATATTTCAAGGCACATAAAATGGTGCTGTCTGCCTGCAGTCCTTATTTCAAATAATTGTTTCACACTAATCCATGCAAACACCCAATAATTATATTGCAAGAGGTGGAACACAAGATACTTGAAAGTTTGCTGGTATTTATTTTCCAAGCTGACAAGAGACAATCAAGATGATTTACTCACATTCATGAAATTAGCAGAGATGCTAAGGGTGAAGGGACTTACAAAGAATTCTGGTGAACATAATCACAAGCAATTGAGTGCTCAGGTTCAAAAATACAATAGGGTGAGTTCGCTCCACAAATGTTAATTAGAAGTATAAACTGTATATGTTCAGAATACTGACTTAAATGAATTATTTTTATTGTACTTAACCATCTAGTTAACAAATAACAGCACAATACAAAGCTCATCTCATCTACGAATAGTGAACTTTTTCACAATCCATCATTAATTTCATTAATTTGCCTGTACAACGAAAAAATAAGAAATATGGTTTGTCAAGAGCAGCAGGCTAAAGAGAATGTATCAGTAACAATCACTGACCAATGACCAAAAAAACTGGAACCATTAGATATGGATCATGCAAAGAATATTAAATCCATAAAAATTGGAATGGATATTGATACTAGAGTAGGAAAAGGGTATCAGGGGTATACAGGTGGGGATAGAGATACTGCTGAAATAGATGTATGTGAAATCAGTAAGAACGCTAGTAAACGATCTGGTAGGTATATATTTACACTTATGATTTAATACAGAATACAATTATTGAACTATTTTAGATGTAATGATACTGACGAGCAGTACTTATACATAACGGCAATAAGGTATGCGTAAAGTAGCGTAATCTGCATTGCGATAGATGACTTACCACTGGACTGCCTAAGCACAATGTGGTCTCCTACAGCGGGCACAATCATTCTCAATAGCACTATGGTGTCATTCAGTGACTACAACTAAATGGAGTCAACTGATTCACCATATTTATGAACGAATTCAGCCTCACTATATCATTAATATAAATCATAGATAAATTACTGTTGTCAACTTTATTCTCACACCCCTTACAATTTCTTTATCGCTGCCTTACAATAATACACAACTCTCTAAACTTAATCTCTACCACCGTCCTAACTTCCACACTCCCGCGCTCACTTTCCCCACTCGACGACTTCTCACTCCGTTGTTACCCTCGTCCTCTAGCGCAATCGTCAAAAGTTGACTACACTATGTAGTAGTATGTATGACTACACTATGTTTAAAAAGATTATTTATTACAAAAAGTGTAAAAAAAATAAATATAATTTATTGTTTGAGGCTATCAACAAAAATATGTTCTGATTTTAGCAATGGGTGTTGAAGAGTTGTTGCCACCCGCTCTCTACTTTCAGGATGGCCGAAACACCAAAGATTATATCTTGTAATGTGCTATGCGCGATACCATCACCGACCGAATCATATTTTCAAATTTTATTCCCACATATATAGTTCTGGAACAACTGGAATAATAATTCCAGTTTATTATGCACGAAATAATTCATTTGGGAAATCTAACTATAGGGATACGCCGGTATACATCGATTTGTTACATTAGGAAGACAAAATTGCGAAACGACTAAAACTCATCAAGTTTACTTTTTTGCGGAAAATAACCAATTCTGTGTCTGTTAATAAATAATTTGTTATTTTCGTAAAATCCAATGACTGGACCGCAAGAACGTTCGAGCCGCATGCTGCCCCATAGAGCAATTCTACAGTCTGGATGTAATGCGTGTAACATAGCCCGAGCCCGGGAACCTCAATACACCAGTGTATCGGGTGTATGAATCGGAATCAAGAATACGAGAAGAAAAGAAAAGATTTATTAGTAATTGGATATTACTTTATTTGTCTTTCTAAAACAATTCATAGTCATAGCATGTTGCATTCCTTCATAGTAAGACGCTTTATTAAAGCGCAAATTCCACGGTTATCACATCTTCGATGTCAATCAAATGCACAGAAGTTAGATATTGAAAAAATTGAACAAGAAGCATTGACAGAGGAAACACAGGGTAAATTCTAATATTTTATTTCTTTAATATATTGCAACATTGTTTTTTTGGCACTTTATAGTCCTTGATGAAGAAGCAGAATTACATGAGGCAGCAATAAATCAGAGTCGAAACAAATCTGGTCTAAATATACAGCATCAAAACATTTTAAACAATAAAGTTCCATTCAAGGAACCTAAACATTGGGCACATTTAACTCTTAAATATCAGCGTAAAGTTTATGGCAAATATGGTAATGAGAGTAATTTTGATCCATCCCTATGTTGGAGTAAGGATGAGCTTGCTCAGAAAAAGGAATATGAGTCAATTGCATACCAGAAGGGAGTTTTGGAGTTAATGGAGATAGCCAGAGCAAAAAGAAAAGCGCTAGGAGAGAAGATTGCTAAAAGACAAGCAGATATATCTGAGAAGATGAAGAAAAATGAAGCTTGGAAAGAGGAGTTATTTAAGAAGATAGCCAAGAAGGAAGCAGAAGCTCAAGAAGCAAAGGTATAAAAGCCTACAATTAGTACTATCTTATTATTATTAATAAAATTTCGCTAGGATCGCAAAGATAAACTAATCGAAGAAGTCCGGCGACACTTTGGATATACCGTTGACCCTCGCGATGACCGTTTCAAAGAAATGCTGGAAAAGAAAGAGAAGGAACAGAAGAAAGCAATGAAGGAGGCACGCAAGAAGGCGAAGGAAGAGAGCATGATAGCAAAACTAACAGCAAAGGGAAAGGAGGCAGAAGAAGAGAAATCCAAAGCTGAAAATGTTGAGATGCTCAAGGACTCGTAAACTCGTGCTATGTGTTACTTAGTATAATTTTTAAATATAGTCAACTATTCAAATTTTTGTGTACAATTTTATTAGTTGAATTACAACAACAAAATGTGACTGTGTATTTATCTTTGGCTTCCAGCTGCCTCAGGATTGACTGCAGATGATAGCGCCATTACAAGAACAACTGGTATTATATACATCCACTGAAATGTATGATATATAATATATATATCCATGGGACATAAGTACTTTATCATTACTTACATATTTAGCAAGGAATGATCGGTTATCCTTGACATCGCCTTTTTCACGAGCCTCACGTTCTCGTTCAAGTTTTTGTACATAAGATGCTGTGTCTGGTCTAAAACACAAGAAAAATTTGGTATTTTATACATTTCAGTGGGCTTGTAAATATGAAAATACATACGCGGGACCACTATGAGTATGTCTCACATGTACATCAGACAAGAAATCCTTCAATTTACTCAATGCATTGGAACTGCCTTGACATGCTGAGGTTGATGCAATTGACTGAGTTACAGTAATCACTTTTCCAGTGTAATCCAAAGTTATAGTTATGATATCATTAAGTTCAGCTTCAATTAGCATACACTGTAAAAATTAACAAATTAATAAAACAACACATCTGTTGTTAATTTAACTTACAGCTTTGACAAGAGAAGTAAATATTTGTTGCTCATTACCAATTATTACAGTGGCCCTAAGCTGGTAGTACTTATTTGCCATACCCAAGGCACGAATTCTAACACGGTCATCATCTGATATTTTCTGATTCACTATTGAATTGCCCAATCTTAGACTGTGAATACTAATGTTTCCACGTTCAGTAAATTTTGAATGTTCAGTGCCATCCAATCCATGTTCTAGCTTAATGTGAACAATTCCATCATATTCAATACTCTTAAAAATCAATTCAAAATGTGTTAAATTAATCAATAACATTATACCCCTTAAAAACTTACCGCATTTACATAAAGAGGCAATAGGAATAGAAGCGCTATGAATCCTCGATTATTGAACTGCATTCTCTTTGGTCTCTGATTCAGCAATCGTCTAGTAAATTGTTTATATCACTCGTCTTCCGATCATGACATGACAAACAATTACATGCGTGATTAGCCTGGCGAGCCTTGCAGCGTGAAGTATGTGTTATCTGGGTTGCGTAGCTTGATAGCTGTTAGTCATTATTTGTTTACAATCATTTCTGTAAAACTCTCGAATCACATTATGTGACAGACATCAGGTTGTTTTTCCATTTTGCCTCATTCGTTAGTTATGTAACGTTAGTATAATTCGGTCCGAAGTGAAGTTTCTGTCCAAAATTTCTTTAATGCCCGGATTTTGCTTAAGGTCACAAAATTAAACATTTCAACGCATTTTTTGTATTATGTTCACAAAAATTATTTACTCAAGCCTTCTTCAATACATACTTTTGTTTTTGCAATGTCATAAATATATTATATATGAATAGGGTGCCACCAACAGAGAAAATGTCTTTTGATGTGGTTTCAAAGAATAAAATTTTATAATTTCCAACACAAAATTTGAAAAACGTAAACCGTAAAAAAGGAGCTGTGCAATATACCAGTAAATTGCGATAAATGTGTTGTATCAACGATACAATGATTAAAGAGTTCACCACCATAAGCAATACTTTCAACAGCTGCTAATTACATTTTTCAATGAAATTGCCTTCAAAAGATATTTATCATTTTAGCTTCAACTAGTTTGTTTTGCTTGCGGTTCCTTAAGATCTTTCTACACTATTCAGTACTATGCTATAATATCACATTAATTTGTTTCTCCACTTGCACATTATATTTATAATATTCCACATACCTAATGAATAATGCATTACACTCCAATCACTTCAATACTCAAACCATACAAATATTTTACGTGTGAATATTTGTCAGTAGGATTGTGTTTCTAAAACTCTGATATATTTTTAAATTCGTTAAGCACGTTATCGATGACTAAATATCGAATACGTTACCTAGAATTGGTCTAAGGTTTATGATTTCTAAGAAATAACGTTAATTTCACGTGGGGATGCCAATGCTGGCTGCACGAGCATTATCATACGAGACGGAGAAGTCGAGGTTGATGGTGTTGCAGAAGAAGTACCTGATGCCAACGCTGTCGTTGAGGACGGTGACACCATTGCATCCGAGTTCTGTAGGTCAGCAAGTACGCGCGCTTCGTTGGTTGCTTGTTTTATAGCTTCCTTATACGGCCCTCTTTTCTTTTTATTGTATCGCGCCTACATAAAGTGTTTACGGCATTAAACATTTTCAATATGCAGTGGTGGATAATCTTACTTTGAAATTTGCTAAATACGGACTTAAATTCTCACACTGAATCAATGATGATGTCGACGACCCATACCATGATACATGTGCTTGAGGTTGTGGTCCATTATCACAGTTTGTGATAGTTAAAATCTTCCCAGGCCACCATGGAAAACCCTGTATTTTACCCCAAACCACATCTCCGGCTATCAATTGCCCGCCTGCCATTATAACAATATGGGTGAGTAATAAATGACACCAAATTGCCCTGTACAGATTCATACCTTCAGCACTGAGCGCAGAAATCACGTTCTTACTAGCCAGTTTTAAGCGAATAGGACCAGGTGGAAAATCAGGAACGTCCTCCGAGGAGTCATCGTCTCGATCCCTATTTATCTCATTTATACTACTATTTCTATCATCATTTTCTTCATTTTCATCTTGGTTCTCATCATCGTTGTAATCACCGATATTACTCGTCGTGCTAGTTGCGTCCGCGACAATTGAAGTAGTATATGTTCCACTGAGTCGCTTTAAATTAATAGACAATTTTTGGGTAAGACACTTTTCTTCATCTTTGTCTTTGCCATCACCATCTTCTTTATGTTTGCGATCGCGTTCCTGTCTATCCTCTTTGTGTTTCTTTTTATGCTTCATTTTGCGTTTGCGTTTTTTGGGTAGTGGTTCAAAAGCTGTGACAGGTATAGGAGGTAGCGTTGCCACAAAACGCGGAGAATTGTTACCTAACCCATGTCTAGGTGAAGCAGATCCAACTGTGTAGCGTGGAGACGACGAACCAATTGTGTACGAAGTAGATGGATTATACCTTGACGTACATTGCTCTGAAAATACAGCAAATAGCCTATAAGTATAAATCAGGCAAAACAATAACTCACAGCTTATCACCTGGAGATCCTATTTTATGGAAAGTTATCTTTCTTTTTGCCTTTTTTGCTTTTTTCTTCAATGCTTTCCTGGAGGCTTTGCATGCAATCTCATCATTCCCAACATTCTCTTCTGGTATATCCTGCTCATCGTTCATTGCAATCTTCTTTAATGGTTCAATTGGAGCAGATATTTTCAAAACAGTGCCTTCTCTTTGAGGTCCATAACAAATTTTAATTGTTCTTGTGTTGCTTGTATTAATATTATTATTTAAAGCCACACCACTGCTACTCATATGGAGCTGTGTTGTACTGCTTTCACCATCCTTTTCCTTATCACTAGTTAAACCAGACTTCTTTCTAGTTAAAATAACACGTTTTAAGCGTTTTTCATCCGCCTCCTCTTGGGTTTCCATTGTGTTGGTATTTTGATTAGATAAACTCAAAGCACGTTTATTGTTAACAATATTTAGCTTATTGACAATCCCACTAAGTGCACCCTGATCTTTCATCTGATTTTTGGGTAGAGGCTTTGTTGTTTGGTGCTGCATCTGCCCTTGCAAGATGGCATGTGAAGAACGCGTAACCGGCGCGTTTGCACTTCTCTTTGAAGGACTGGTAAATACATTTGGTACTGGTTGGGTTGTTACAGTAGCAGGAGTAACCACAGCATGTATTGGATGTATTGACATATCAACATCAACTGTTTTCCTCTTTCTTGTAATAGATTCAGAGTTCTCATTACAAATATCTTTGCATTTGGAACAAAGCACTTGCCGTGGGCGTAAACGTACTGTCATCCTACCAAGCTTGTTGTTTTTAAGACTTCGAGTGGGTTGATTTGCAGCACCAGAAGATATTTGTGTATATTTAGAGTCTGCATAAGCATATCTTTGCTTCACTGAATACAGCGCATCTTCATCTGGCTTAACAGCATCTAATGCAGGGTTCAATTGAGAGATACCATGGGGCAAGTTTCTAAAATAAATGTAATAAAGCAGTTGCGTATTCGCAACGATTCCGAGTTAGCATTCCAATTTAGTTTTTGGGCCTCACCTTTTTGTCGCGTCTAGCAAAACTCCACGGAACACCCGAGTATCGTGAAGGTAAGTGACAACAATGATGTCCGGCAAAGCCTCGTCTACAAACACAGTTAGCTGGGTACCTTTCAGAAGTGTTAGGTCACACATGGTGCTTTCATATTCGTTTACATTTGTTAGGAAAAGACTACATTGACCACAGTTGAGCGGCCATTACTTTTCCTTAAATAATCGTCATAGATTGAAACATATAAAATTTGATGTATATTTGGTTGTCTATATACTATTGCTTCTTTTGAATTCTTGTTCTCTATGGTTTGTGTCAAGACAAGTCTTTATTACGCTGCATTGCGCTACGTCATCTTGCATTCTATACTTGGCTTAGATTTTGCAATTGCAATCCTAAAGCAATAATAAGTATTTTCATCAATATTTTCCGAAACTATAAGATTTGGCATAGTTATGAAATGTATGAAAAAGTTTGATATCTGTTATCACCGAAACGCTTTGAATTTATCACAGATCAGATAAAACACTTGAATCAATTTGAACGAAACCACATAAATTCAAACTCGCCCTTGCTTAATATTTAGCAACAAAAATAAAAGATATGATCCAAATTAGTAGAATAATAATATTTTATTGCTAGAAAATGAATAAAAAGTGGACTTTTGAGTATTCTTAATTAATAACACTGTGGAACAGCAAATTTCCGATTGAGATGGCATTAACTGCATTTAGAAATGTTACAATCGCAAAAATGACTAATAATCGAGTTTCAACTTTTTTACTAAAAAAATTCTATCTCCAAAACTAAATCCATCAAGAAAATTGGAATACTAGTGTGGTGTTAGCAACTCATACTTAATCTAGTGAACATACTTTCATTTCATTCCAAATGTATATTGGTTTGTAATATGCGTTCAAATCAACGTCTGCACTTTTTCACAAATTCTCACTTTGAGAACTTATAACTTCGAAACTATTAAAG
>JAODIE010021550.1:0-35039 GCA_027575565.1 Diploeciton nevermanni
TTTCTAATGCTGCATAGAGTAGACACTTAATAACTAAATAATAAACATCTTTCTTGCAATGTGGATGACAAAATGTACGGAGCTTAATCGTGGTTTGTTTCTGGTTGATAGTGAAGGCTTGTAGCAAAGGAAGACAATGGAGTAGTCAACATACGAAAGAAGAGTTTGTTTTTTTTTTTTACATTGCGACTGATGGTATTCTCAACTAATATAAATCATAGAAAGAAAGAAGGTTATAATAAATATGACAAAATAAAAACTAATTTTAGTGCAGTATCAAAATAATAACCAATAATATCTCTTAGTAAAGTATTACTAGCTCTGTTTACATGCTATGAATCAGACTAACCTGATCCGGTTCTAAATTTTAAACCTTTGAAACTTCTAAACTACTGGAGATAATACATTCCATTATACTGCATTAACTACCAGAGGTATTTTCAGTTATTGGGACTGAATTTGGTGGGAATATATATTATATTAAATACAACCCCAGCATGATTTAAATCCATGTCCCCATAATATGTGCCTCGCTGTCACTGCTACAGTCAGACGGTTTACCGACTGAGCTACGCAGCGAGGCACCACGATAAAAGTGAAAAAAAATATGATTTGGAAGCAAGATAACTAGTTTTTTATAAATCCTCACACTTACTACTTACCATTTACCAATATCTACTTAACTCTATTAATAACATTAAAATTCAACAGTAAAGAGATATCAACAAAAACATCCACATTTACAAACAAAACATCCTAATCCTCCATAAAAAATTAAGCAACAACCCTTCTTTATACTGATCACAATCAACACATATTGCCAAGGGAATGTATACAATTCATATCGAAAAAAGCAACAAGCTAGAAACACAAGTGTTAAATTATTATCACACAATGCATCCTTTACTATTTACACTCATCAATTATTGTCTACCTTAAATCACTTGCTTAGAAAATTAACCTATTATCGTATAATTATCCTCTGTATTAATTAGGGAAAAGAGTTGTTTCTGGTTTTGATGAAAGCATTATTTGATTTGTTGATTATTACATGAGTTTTGGTTTGAATTATACCGTTTTTACGTTGTTTTGACATCAGAGAGAACCACACATTTATTTTCAATTTATTTCTTTGTGATAACATTAATGTCCTTTAATTTCTTATTGATTGATCCATTTCAATAACCTCCAAACAATTAACAAATGCCCATCAAAAGCATTTTGCATTGGACTGTAAAGAATAAACAATAACACAATGCATCATAATGACTGGGCAAAGCTAATATAAAAGTCTGCTCTTGTTTCCACTTATTTTCAAGTGAATCTCTTAATCAGTTACCATGAAGTATCTTCTATTGTTCCTCTGCATCAGTCTGGTTCTTGCTAATGCTTTTGGTGCGGGTTGTGAATGTAAGAGAATTAATAATTCACGTAATTTTTACTAAATCATCGTCATTTTTTTAGGGCAACGTGAAAGAAAATGTCCCTGTGCCTGTGACCGTGAGGGTAAGTTGACTTCCATTGAGTATTATGTACTAAAATCGTGTGTATGCATAGGAAGTGAAAAGAGAAAATGGATATCTGACGATTCAGGCAATGAGTTCGATGTGTATAATCCACAATGACAAGAAGAGTTGAGTTAATTTTTGCTTAATTTCCTTGAATTGTTACAACATAACTCTGGTTTAAGCAATAAAAATTATTCTTGTCGTAAATCCTTCTAAGTGTATGTTCTAAATTAATTAGTCCACATTTCACTACTATTATCAAGCTTAATCATGAGGCATGCACAAACGCAACAACACGAAACTGGTCTTTGTCACTCTTTAGGGTTAATTCATCATGATGAAGTACTATCTGCTGATCACTTTGAGCCTTACATAAGTCTCAGTAAACAGTCTCTGTACAATTACTATTTATAACATATTTATTCAAATAGAAACAGATATCAATGGACCACCTTGTAATTGACTTAAGTCTAAGGATCTGGGGGGTATTGGACATAAACTTTATCTACGCAAACATTGGCCGTAAGAACAAATAAATTAATTAAATGTAGAAGTTGAAAAAAATAAATAATCCAATGATTCTATATTTGAATGTTTTGTGTCACTTTGAAAAAATACTTATTCAAAATCAATGCCATGTAAATATACTTTATTTTTATCATTGAAAACTTAACAAACCAAAAAAAAAAAAAACAATCTTGAAAATGGTAAATTTCATTATCTATTCCTTTATGTTTTGTATACTGACAGGTGAATATCTATTTTGCATTCAATTACTAATGAATGGAATATATAAACACTGCAAAAATTCCACAACCTCCAAAGTGACATATTGAAGCATTAAAATGAAGATATTTCTATTCTGATGTTTCTGGTTTGGCCTCTTAACATAACTGGAATTATTATGTAGATAAAACTTAACTATAACACTTAGTAAATATTGGTTTTCGGCTTGTTGCCTGCTTTAGTATAATATAATACTATACATACATATAAACACATACAGTATGATATAATACTAAAGAAGGCAACAAGCCGAAAACCAATTATTGTTATGTTTTATCAACATACAACAATGAATATTAAACACTTCGTAACCACACTCATCGATATTCTAAGTGGAATTATTTAGCTCCTACAAGTTGTCTTGCATCGTATATTGTTTAGCCTACTTAAACTTTACATTTGTTGCATTACATGCAAAATATTATTGGTAATTACAATTCATTCTTTAATTAAGAGCAAGAGCAAAATATCACAGAATTATTATCCCATTGATTCGCACAACTAAACAACTATCATTGCTGTGCCAACAACGAGATTGTTACATTTTCATGCCATATTGCATTGTTATCCAATTTTAATAGTACCCCTAAAAAATTACGATAATAAAAATAATTTGCGAAACACAAATGTATCACTAGTATTGTTAATACTGTTATCTAGTAAAGTACTATCCACTACGCTATTGAAACTAGCTTAACAAAAACGAATACCAATGGAATGCATTTGTTTACAACAATTAGAAAAACTCATGTCACAGCCTTCAATTCTCCAACAATAGCCGCAATTTGTCATGGCCATCGTGAAAATTCGAGCATTACAAAACGAGTTCACCGAATTACTTGCATAAATACATACACTGCCTATAATTATTACATTTTTACATCCGAATTCGCATGACACGAACAATATGAGCACGTTTTATGTACAAATATTTGTAAATTGTGGCATTAAAACTGCGATAGTTGTAAATTGAACACGTTTCTTTACGTTTATAAGTTATCAATATATTTTATAACGTTAAAATCACTTCCGGCAATGCCTATCCTGTGTAAATTAATCAGAATTCCCAATATAACTCCCGCGTGTACCCAACAATCCAATAAAAAGGCTACTAACCTTTCCATAAACATCCAGTCCTAGAGCATAAATTATTTAAATTTTTCTTTTAGAGGCAGGGCCTAAGATCAACATCAACACCCTTAGATGTTAATCATAAGTCCTTCCCTTAAAAACCAAACCATCCTTGAGTGAAATCCCCAGCCATTTCTTCTTAGAGTACTGAAAACTCACTTTTGGACTGTCGCGCCCCAATCTTCAAACTGCCCCTCCCATACTTCGCCCGCCTCAAAAAATCATAACTCGCCTCCTTCTTATTGAAAGTCTCCACTAGATTCTTCACGATAGAATGCCCACTACTCCCAGTACAGCCCACACTCTCCCCATCAACCTCCTCCACACCTTCCTTGTGCCTCGATCCTCCCCTTTCCTTACAATCATCCAAAAACCTTCTTGATAACACCGGAGTAAATGCCCTACGTTGTAAACAATCAGACCCCCCACTCAATTCCAGAGTTTTCGGTGACTTACGAAGGCTTCTCATTGGTTGCACTGTATCAAGAAGTGTAGGTTCCTCCTCTATGGTATTAATCGTATCCACTGAAGTAATTGGAAGAGAGTTAATGTTAGATTTAGCTTCCTTACGTAAATTAGCATCGTTCTGCTTGAAGATGTTTTTAGTTAAGTTATTTGGTGTTTTATTCTGAACTTTTGTCAGTGGAGGAGGTCCAATCGGATGTGAAATTGTATTGGAGTGGGAGTTACGTGTGAGCAGTGGACTTTTCTGATGTTTCTCTGGTTTGGTTACTTCAAGAGTACTGCGCATCCCACAGGTTTTCAGCTTATCCTTGACACAACCCTCATTTAACCTATCAAGATGTTGTGTCTTCAAGAAGCGGTTTCTGGTAAAGTTCTTCGGTACTTTTCTTAATTGCAGCCGATGGTCCTTGATGTCTTTGAGGTTATTCTCAACTGGTTGCATTATCTTTGTTTTTGCTAGGCATTCATCTTTATGATTTATCTTTAACTTGATGTTGGTCTGAGATTCAACATGCGGTTTCTTCAGCGTTGCAACATCAAGTCCTTTTTCGGGCAGAGTCTTATCACTAAGACACAAATACACTGCGTCATTCTTCAGAAAGTCAATATTCGCGTAATTCGGAAAATCCTTTTCTATCCGTTTGCTGAAGTCATCACAAGATTTCGTACAGAACTCGTCAAAGTCCCCTTGGTCTCCTTGAAACGGATGCAGCGAGCAATTCTCGACACTTTTCGACAACGTACCCAACGTGGTGCATGGACCATGTGCCACTAAAGCTCGTTTTAAGATCGGTTTGGGCTTCTTCTTGAGATTCGAGTCCAGAAGTTTGATATTATCAGAGCTTCGTGACTTTGAGATGTTGTCCACGACGAGTTTACCTTCAGTGATGGGTTCCAATGCTACCGGACTTCGATGTCCACCTGCATCGGGTGTGTTGCTCCCACTAGACGCTGGGCTTATTCCTTTGAAGTGTAGGATGTCAAAGAGAAGGTCTGTCGGGAGTGGAAGGCCAACTGAGAGATGAATTGAGAAGGATTCAAGCCAGACTTCAATCACCTCAAAGGGAGGTCTAAAAAAATCAAACCAAGATTATGTTAATTCTCTAATTTTAGTGTAGGCAATAGAGTACCACCTCTTATCTGGATTAAGATCCGTGCATAAAAAAGCCACCTGGAAGAATGGTTCCGGGCAACTTGTGCAGAACTTTTCCCTAAAGTCATTCTGATTCAATCCAAAGTCATTACTCCGCGGCAAGAAATCGGGATCAGCTTGGACACGCCCGATAATCTCACAGCAGACAATACCAAAGCTGAAAATGTCGACTTTCTCGTCGTATTTATTGCCCTTCATCATCTCCGGAGCCATCCAGTAAGGATTGCCGACTACTGTGTAGCGTTTCTTGCGTTCGTTGCGTTTTTGTTGATTGTTGGCGCATTTATGGTTTGGCGAGCGGCGCAAACTGTCTGTGTTTTGAGATATGATACGGGCAAGGCCAAAATCAGCTACTATTACAGTCTTATCCTGTAAATAACAATAATGCGCTTAACTTTCTAGTGGCATTCTTGAAATAGTGATGCAAAAAGATACTATTTACTATTTAGATATTTGAAAACGACGCGGAAATCTAAGAATCTAACGTGGTCGTGATGTCAGCCGCAGTATAGGCTCCACTCAACTTCCACAATTCGTCAGCACCACCATTAAATTGTCTGATACCTCACTTACCTCTCGCACAAGGCAATTATGTGAATTCAAATCCCGATGAATGATATTCATCGAATGCAGGTACGCCATTCCAGCCGCAATGTCCCTTGCGAACGATACCCTCTGCTGCCATGGCAACACCTGCTTATCATCCTGCAATAGCTCCGTCAACGTCCCTCCTGCAATGTATTCCGTCACCAGGTGCAACTTCCGCTCCTTATACAGCACTCCGATGAATCTGAGCACATTGTTGTGGTGTAAACTTCGTAAAACAGCCACCTCCTTCAGAAAGTTCTTCTGTGCTTCTTCATCAACTCTATATAACTCCTTCAATACCATAACTTCTTCGGTGTCCCTCGTGGTGACCTTAAACACCTGTCCGAAAAAACCCTGACCCAACAACTCCCCTTTGACCAAGTCCGAAGCACGGAAAACTCTTTGTTGTGGCTTGGCTTCCAGAAAGGAATACGCTCTGGATAATTCCACAGGCCTTTTGGTGTTGGTTAAATCATCCAGTAGCCTACTCATTGAACTACTGCGTTCTTTATCTAAAGATGGCCGAGGTTCTAAGTTGTTTTTTCGGCGAAGCAACTGTCTGGATCGTGCTGTCAAGCAGGAAGATTCATCACGACGTTTGAAGAGTCGTTCTTTTACTTCTTTGTCGACTAATTTTGTGCTTTGAATTTCACCGTTTATGGTGACATTAGTGGAGGTGCCATTATCACACGGAACTATTTTTACTGATATATCGTGTTCATTTATTTCATTTGGAAGCACTTGAGCAGAAGAAGTGATTGAAAGCATTTCGCATGAATTCGGAGTTTGGGAAGATATTGATACTGACGAAGAAGTCCTAGATATGTCTAGATGGGAGAGACTTGAAGATTGATTATGCCTTGGAATATCACCATCACTAGTCGTTGTTAAAACCTTCGAATGTTTTGTTGGCGCTACAAAATCCCGATGCGGAAGTGAAGCTGGATCATGTTCAATAGTCAACTAAAGCAAAAATTAATGTCGCCTCATGCTAACCAATTTTAGGATAGTAAAGTAACGAAATACTTACTTGTAGTACAGTCTCTGAGTATTTAAGAATATTCTCGACGCTCTCCAATGGTTTATCTGTGACTGGTGTGCCGTTAATTTCCAAAATTCGGTCGCCGATGTGCAGAGACATCATGTCATTGTTAACATCCAATCTAAGTGGAAGAATGACATTGTTAGTAACAAAGCGAGACTTCCAATCTGATCAATTTACAACAAATTGTACTCGTTTGTCTGAGATATTTTATAAAGTGAATGTAGTTTTAAAATGTTTTATGAAGATTAAAAGTTACCTGAAAGCTGTAGGCGTTAAATAACAGCAGAATCTGCAGGCGGATGTTAGAAATGTTAGCGCGATACAGCTGAACTTTGCTCGTACTTGCCACATTAATCTACAATTAATTAATTTCAAAAAAAAAAACGAATTAATTAACGTGTTAAAAGTAGTCTAAAGTTTAAATTATTTGAATATTGTGTTATGCTTTTAACGGTTAAATGGCAAATGGACAAATTAAAGTGTTAAAATAGGAAATAATACCTACCATTAAACTAATCAATCAATAATAAGTGTGTTAAGTGATTAAAATTGTAGACTAGAATGTGTTTTATGCATGTTAAAGCAATTGCTTAACTCTTAATAAATTTCAAAGTTAAATGCTTGAATATGAAGCATAAAATGTGCTAATAGTGTGCTAAATCTCTGTATTTTGCATTTAATATCTAAAGCATAAATTAATCGACATAAAACATACTGTGATATAGTCAAGTGACTCTGTCCAATTGGATCTGAAGTCAACTTGATCCCCTTAGGCCCAGTTGGTAACTCCACCAGTCTAATTGAGTGTGGTTTTGTGATAAAAGGATACCGCGTTGTCTTCTGCAACGGATGCATCTGCTGTTTATAGCACACTCCACAATACAGCTTGGATCTCTCTACCAAAGCATAGGAATCACCATCACCAATAAAAACTGAGCACTGTGTGCAAATGAAGCATTCTGGGTGGAATTTGTGTTCGCCAGCTACCATTACAGGACCAGTTATCACCTAAAATAAAGATATAGAACAGTATTTCAGAGATGTTGGTAATAATTGTGACATATTTCTAGATTTCATTTTGATGTTTTACCTGTCCACATTGTTGACAACTCTCTCCAAACCTGTTCCAGTAGTCATTCTTGCAGAATAGCAAGCCATCTTTCTCAAAATACCAGTTGGAGAGCAATGCATCACACACAGTGCATCTGAAGCACTCCACATGCCAGTCCTGTCCTAACGCTGAGATGCACTCATGGTCATGAACTTGATTGAGGCATCCAGCACAGGCACCAGTGTGGGCCTCTGCATCATCTAAAATTTCCGCCAAGAGCACTTGATTAATACCTAAATCATCCTTCTGTTATTACTAAGAAGGAAATTATTTGTGAAAAAGAAAACAAGTGCCAGCAACCCACGCAATTGACGTGAATCCGTTTTGAATGGTGCAGAAGATGAATAGAAGCGTGGATTAAAAAACGGTTGATTACAGATAATTTGGGGTACCTACCTGCATCCGTTGATTGCTCCATTGCAGTGATAACTAGAGTGTATTAATTGTTTCGCGGGGATTGCAAATGTTCGAATATTGGGCGAGAACATTCGTCATACTGACCTGCTACCATTTTGAAGTAGGCAATTTGCGGGCGCAGACGTAATCTTTATTTACATCTGAAGATTCAGAAAATTTGCATATTGGAAGATAAGATTAGTAGTCATTTGCACAAAAATAGCGCATTTAGCGTTAGATATAAAAATATTTAAAAATAAATATGTTTTTGTTTCAATCATTAGAATTGAGTTTGAATATAGTTGTGTGCCGAAACACTAAGCGGCAGCACCAGATTTAGTTCGCACCATGTTTAAAACAAATGAAGAACGACGCGCTCTTAAGCGCTGCAACTTCCAGGGTGAAACTCATCAAAAACAAAAGACAACACCAATAGACTCATTGTTATACTTTTTTATTTTGTAAGGAATACTGTTTTAATACGGGTGTGTAATAATTGTAGTGAGTATTAATCATGGCAATAACGGAAAACTGTGTTCTGTGGTGTAGAGTGAAGTGAGAGTCGACAGTTGATATGTCGCCATTTTAGTGGTACTTCAATAATATCTTCAAAGTGTAAATATCAAGCTTGTCGTAGTTTTCATTAATATGTATTCTTTTTTTACCTTCAACGGTGTTTAACCTCTGGGAATAAGTTGAGTGCCGCGTATGAAAAGTGTTGTTGATTCTAACTTTTGTTCTAAAGTTTATAATTACCTCATGTTGGAGTGTTTTGTTTGCATTTAAATATGAATAAGTTGCGGCAGAAAACAGCAATTTTGACTTTGGTTTTAAAATATTCCAAAACACTACATTCTCAGTTTTCCCTACAAGTTTACCTTACTTTTACTGACTCCTTAGTCCTTATATGCGTAGATTGCACGTGTATAATATATCAATTGTATGAATTATTATCATAACTGTTAGAATATTCATCAATTTTGTTCGAGGCATTGAGCAACAAGTCATCATCGTCATGAAGTCACAGAAATCAATTAGCATTGTGGGGAGACAGCCAAGCATCAAGTATCAGGTACGTTAGAGTAATCTAGTGCAATTGATTGACTCATAAAACTGCAAGGTTTCAACATATTACAAAATGCAATGAATACAAAAACAACTAATAGAATAAAGTTTAGAATTTAGTTGTCGCAATTTCGCTGCTCTTAATTTTGTTTTTTTTTTTCTTTTTAGCTAAAAATCTAACACGTTGATAAACATTTAAAAAATCTACCTTCAAATAGAGTTAATAGATAGTAAAGAAATGAGTACCAAGAAAAAGAAAGCAAAAAAGTGCAAAATTCGTCACTTATTCCCTTTGCTTAATCCTATTAATACTTCCAGCAGCATCAACAATTAATATCCATTCATATTCGCACTAAATTATCAAATCTTCCTCGTAAATCTAGTTATAATCTCTTTTGCATATTCCATTCATTACTCCTCATTGTCCTGCACTCTTGAGCAATCCATTTCAATTTGCCACATTTACATCACTTTCATCAGTCCTGTGACAATCTATCTAATTTCCCATGTTTCACTCACAAAACATAGCAAACTTCTAAATTATAATCACTGAAATTTTGCTCGCGGAGATAGTGAGAGTTAACACAGTGATAAGGTGATAAGGTGACTTGAAGTAACACTGGTAACATGCAAGAGGAAAACTACAAATTCAACGGAATTACACACAAATTTCAAGTAGGGAATTTGAAAGGAAAACATTTTTGAGGGGATGTTTAATTTAGCATCATGCTCAGTTAAAACAACTTTGCAAACATGAGAGTTTGCTGATCGCTCAGTTTAGAAAGTTGCTTTCTCGCTCAAATAGAAAGTATCCGCATGCAACCCACTTAACATCAACAGTATGCAACCCACGTAAACAGCAGCATGTTTATACGGAGAAACAAGGGAATGTAGTGGATTGATTCCACGTTGTCATTGATGCGCTTCGTTCCCCTCGACGGCTTGATGAACGTAAGGCAAAGAGTTGACTTTCTGCTCTCGTGGCTTTGTCGCAGTCAACGCCATCATATTTAAGCTTTGCAAACAATGTCATTGTCCTCTACAGTGTCGTTTCTTACTGATCAATGAATGAATCACTAATGGCTCTTACTTGAAATACTAAAAATTTGCTTGCCTCCGATGTTTGCTTTTCGCCGAAATAATTTTTAGTATTTTAGTAATACTGGCTGTTAACACTCGATGGGTAGGAATGAAATGTATGTCTTGGGGTGTGATGAATAGCAGCGTAATAGAGCAAAAACAACTAAGTTAGGTACTTGAAAAGAAAAAGTAACGCGATGCCTGCACGACTGTCTTGCGTCGTGCTCAAGGGATGGCGAGAAGGAGGCTCTAAAGCCACAGAAACTTATCTTCATTCGATCCTCCTGACCATTCATTTAAAACTGTCGAAATCTCTTCTCCGTCGGCACTTCCGGTACGTCCATCAATAAATTCGGCACTGGTGCCTGCATCGCTGGCACTGGCATATGCTCCTTACTCAAATACGCCCCGAAGCCGCCATCATCCAAACTGTTCAAGCTCAAGTCCGACACGCAATTGACGTGTTGAATGTGCTGAAATTGATGTGCATGGTCGAGGCTGGAGGCAATGGAACCTAGGGAGGACGAACCCCGAGAGACGGCAGGCGCTTGTGATTGGATCTTTTCTTTAAGGTGAGCGAATTTATTCTGCATCACGCGGATCTGCAGCTGGAGCGAGCTGCTCAGCTGTCGTTGGAGGTCCTGCACTTCGGAGATCTCCTTGCGAAGATTCTGGTAGTTACTACGGACCTCACTGACTGACTGCAAGAGTCGACCCACTTCAACATCTCCGTTTTCATCAACGCTCATGTTTTTCTGAATGTCGCCGACTTGCAGGGCAAGTTCGTCCATTCGGGCATCGGTTTGATGCATCTAAGGAGTATGCATTGATTAACGCGTAATCACTAGATCATTCAAGGATTGTAAATATTTAACGTTGATCACGCTCACTTGTTTTTCTAGGTGCTCCACCACAGCTTGATTCATTGTGAGGTAATAATGTTAGTCCTTTGTTTACTTCCCTCTCGTTCTTTCTATTTACACCCTGACGCTATTGCCACTATGGCGATTTTCTTGGTAAAGATGGCAAATAATGAGAACAAGAAGGATACGGTTGATATGGCAGGACGAGTGAGGAAATGACAGGAGAATTGATTTCAACCTCATGCGAGTCCTGCAAGAATTACAACTGGATCAACGCCATCTTTCTTTAGAGTTAAACACTGTTATCAGTATGCAGTAGCCCTGCATCATAGATAAAATATATAAATAAAGAATCAACGCAATTCCAAGTGCTGATAAGTGGTGATGAATATGGTCGACGTACGTTACCAGAGCTAGGAGTCCTTGAGTGGTACAAATAATTGCGTGTACTTTCCGTTTGCATAATAATTATTGTTGACATCATCGAAATGTATTTTTATGATGAAATCAGGTTGCGGTTTTATTCGGTAACTCCTATACCTTCTAAGATTCGTGAAACTGATCTCTAAACTCGTTTAGACTGACTGACTGTAGAATAGTAAACAGAATATTAAATGCAATAGGTACAGTATTGATAAAAACCGGTCTGTACTCATGATTTTGTATCATTATGTTCATACTCAACAACTATTTTTGCTTCACGCAGCGCCATCACTTCGTCCGGCTTGCAATATATCTCTCAATTCTGTCGGTAGTGTAGCTTCAGTCTGCACTGAACTGTCTTGAGGGCGACACGTACTTGCGATTTGGTGCAGTTAGTTTATTACAAATTCATAACTAATTACAACGTAACCTGATTCACACTTTAACTCAAACAACAACCGGTTTGATACAAGATACAACTTTGTTTAATAGAAAGATAACTCAACATTAATTTATTTTGATTGTTGGTGTTTTTGCTGTCTTACTGCTGGAAGCCCGGGTAGAAAACAATTGAAGAACCTACGGTGGTGTGAAGAAGAGGGCGCTGCAACTTGTTTAGTTTGAAAAGAAGAAAGACTCAGGAACGAGAATGAGTATTATGAGCAATAAAAAGGTATGGTAAGATATATGGTTTTGGTTTAGGTGAATTAGTTTGCGTTGAAAGTTGATGGACGCAAACATTTGCTTTTTATACTCCACGTTGCCGTTGTGGAATTTACAAATGTCAGTAATTCTGATTCCTACGTACTTCAAATGTATTGTTTCGTTGTACTTTGTACGGCTCGCCTTATCGGCTTATACTTTAATGCCATCGTATTGCGTTCTGTGTTGTTTAATCAGCTTAAAATATCTGGGGACAGTTTTATTGCAATAATTCAACGTTGAACGTTATTTACATTTCATGTATATGCCGCATCTTGCTGATACTTTGCTTCATTTGGAAGTAAATTCGCAAATAACATCGATTTCTCTCCAAGAAAATGGTTGGTGGGAACGGGCTGGTGGTTGCTGCTCATGCGCGCTATGCACATTTTCATATTGCATCACATTGCACACGTTTCATGTTGACCACAACCATCCCCAAGTCGATTTCCGTATCGATGTGACTCTTGACATTATCAGTCTCTGTCTGATTGTCGTCGCGCGTGGACTAGTTGCATCGATTGACATTGACGTCAGTTAGAATCAGTAATATCGCGTGATATTGGTGATAATTATCTTTTCGCAGGAGAGACATTTCAGTAAATAAAGTGTTGTTTAAACACCATCAAAATACGTCATCTTAAGACCATGGGCACGAGGGGCAAATCCCTCTTCATGCGACACTCGAAGCACCATACGGTGGCGTTGGCGGCTGTCAGAAGTGGAAGCATCGTTTCTGGGGATAAAAAACAAACAATTCAAACTGAAAACGGTAACAAAGTAAACAATTTAAATGCGGCTGCAACGACAATTGGGGGTAGTGATGGTGGATGTTCATTGGCTAATTATGCGCAGTTGGTAAATATTTTTCATTTGTTTATAATTAATGAGTCCCACAAAAGATGAGTTTATTTAACGCCGCATATTTCGTTTGCCAGTTTGCGGATATTTCATGTTTAGTGGATTTCAGAATATGCTTTTAAATTTGCTTGTTTGTTGTGATACGGTTCAAGGTTAGTGCCTTGTTTCTAGTCTCAAGGACTCTGTAAAGTAGGCATCCTGCGGTCTATAGCAGAATCGATTTTAGGTATTGTGGAGTTGCAATAGTGTAAGTTGATTACATTTATTTGTTTCGCTTTGTCGTTGCGAATGTACCGTGAGAAAACATTACGGCAATTACTTGGGACACTTATTACGTTAGGATTGATTCACATTGATGAAGGCACTGGAATTATCACGTAATTTTGATTAATAATTTCATAATATGGTATTTTCCGGAATTTTGCTTGATTGTGACTAATGTATTGCACATTGTGGCTTTTTGCAATACACGGTATCAGCTTTGAACTGACAATGCAATGATAATGGATAATTGATTAGTAACAGTCAGTTGCAGAAATCTGCTGATAAGGAGTCCACCGGCATTTCTCCGAATCACTTGATAAATATTTAGTGAATTTGTGATTTTGTAATGATGTTCTAACAGAGGAATGCACGAAATTAGACAACAAAGAAATTATTGCATCGTAGATTGTATTATCCAGTTTTGAAACTGGTTTACGCCGATTTGAAAAAAGTTTCCTACAGTTGTAAACTTATCGATTGAATGATAAAATACTTGTCGTTGTAAATCATTGCGCAGCGTTTTAATCTAATGTTGCAATGCAATAATTGGTATAAAAACAGGATTCTCTTTCTCTCATATTTAGTGCAAGTCTTGGTTGGTCACTTACGTCATATTTTCTAAATATTACCTACAATACAAGTGAAATATTAACAATACTTACAATCAATCTAAGACACGTTATCTGTTGCAGATGCACTCTGATCACTCTGAAATGAAAGATTTAGCCACTCGCATTTGCCGTGACTATCTCAACGGGGCGTGGAAGGATGTAACTCCTCAAAATATCGGTTTCAAGCACATCAGGTGAGTTATAATTGCCACATGTTGAAAATATCAAATCAAACTACCATATCATCGGTTAATCGACCTAATATTATAGAACATTTATGTGCAACGTAAACTCGTGAATTGTGCGTAGTATCACCATGAATATCATATAATTAGCACGCGAGACTGCTGTAATAACATTGCTTTAATTATATTAGTCTCTTGGTATAAATATTTCAAGGACAAGGAACATAAATGATGACATACACTACGTCAATCTAGACAAGTTTCGCCAGAGTTCTACATTTTAGTTAACATCAATCCATTTGCTTTTTTTAATTTGTAATTTGCTTCCTTTTGTATTCGCGAAAAATCATTTCGTTGATTACCTCAAGGTGAGCTTGTTATTATCCTAGAAACATTTGTACTTTAATCTAGCTTAATTGTTGTCGATTTAATTGTAATCGCGGAGCAAATGGAAAATTACAATCGCAGTCAACGCGTTAAAAAAATAATCTAGCATGAATTCTGAGATTCTGTTATCATCAGCGGAAATGTACCCAATTTGAGTTAAACAAATACACGGAGTAAATTTCCACTCATTTCTTGTGATGAAAGAAATCTTTGATCCTGGAGCAGTAGTTGTGTTAGAGAAAACATCTTGCCGGTATAAACGTAGTGGTTTGCCCAGAAATGGTTAAAAAGCCAGTTATTTTATGGGTTGAACAGAGTTATAGGTGATTGACATTTTAATTATACAGTTTGAGCAGTATGATAAATATGAATCATTAAAGATGAACCTAGATATGCAACGAAATTCCGATGTTAGAACACTACCAAGTTACAACGGGAAAAACTTTTCTAATAAGACGAGAATCCTTGAAGGAACTAAATTTAAAATGAAGACAACTAAACGCAACCTTCTACAATTACCTACGAGTCTAATTACTGGTCTGTAGTTTAGCAACACGTTTCTTTTCTACTTGTTTGCTACAGAACAATCGGGCTTGTTTTTACTAGACACCTCCTACAAAACTACACTGTTTGCGAAATATTATCTTATTCACATGCATTAGTTTGGCATTTTCCGCATTCAAAGTCTGCTGATCTAACGTCATATTGACGTCACATGTTGTATTACGTTTTGCTTGCCCTGTGAAACTGTAACATGCGGTTTTCCAACTGACCGCGATGCACGACGGTATTCATAACGCAGTTACGACATACCGACGGGATAATTATAGATTTGTTAGGAACAGCTTTGAGGTGGTCATTGATGACACTGATCGACTGATCCACTCAACTGCAGTAATTATAAGCACATGGCATATGATTAGCACTGGAAAGTACAGAACATTTCCAGGAAAATAAATAACTTGATAAGACACACTGAAAATACGTTTTAAGTATTACACTCTAATTTTACAAAATGAGTTTTAGATGCGATTTTAATCACTTAATTCGCCTCAAGCCTCCATTTCATCAAAATAACAAGTGCAATTGTTCGTTCTGTGCACCTTGTTTTGACTTTGAAGCGTTCTAATTACAAACATCGCGCAACTACATCTCGGTTTACAATAACAGCGTGAAATTGAAGCCTAAAGTAAGCAGTAAGCAGCATTGCACGTAACGAGGCCATGATACGCACACCAATCGCAATACATTTTCAATGATTACAATGTAACAACATATTTATTGATCATCAGTGTATATATTGAAATAGAGATCTGTGATTAATCTCTTGATCTTCGAATGTTCTCATGCTGATGTTATTTTTGGAGAGTACTCGACCTCCACTCCACTCCTACTGCTTCAACAATAATCCGGCTTACCGGATTTTGTTTTCACATTCTAATCAACATTGCTTCCCTTCTAGTGGTGGTTTATCAAACCTTTTGTATCACATCTCTCTTCCCGAACACGCCATCAATGCGGAAAAATACCGCGGTGAGCCGAAAGAAGTCCTCATCCGGGTCTACGGCCAAACGCACGGCGATGCCGATCAAGCTCTCGCCTGTCTCATCACTGAAAGCGTTGTCTTCACGCTGCTCTCCGAACGAGGACTCGGTCCTAAACTGCACGGCATCTTTCCGGGCGGTCGTATTGAGGAATACATTAATGCGCGCACGCTTCAAACGCAGGACCTGCACAATCCTATGTACTCCAGGCTCATTGCTGAGAAAATGGCGTCGATTCACCAGATGGAGGTGAGATAACTATGACTTGAATTACGTTTTTAGCAGTTTTTTGGGCTTTCGAGACGTTGAGAGAGGGTAATCATTAGATTAGGATGTGTTTATTACTTACTCTTACAGATCATACAAGTGGTGAGAATCATTTATTTATCTTTCTTACAAAATGGGGAGGCAATTTACAATCAGCATATATTAGACAACCAGCTAGTCATTAATGTTTTAAACGAAAATAGAGTGTGAGTGAATGGAATATCACTTGAAATGTGCATTTGAACCATGTTATTGTCAATGTGTGACATACTCTCACAGTACATTTCTAATGTTTTGCACTTGTTTCTTCCGTGGTCTTGAAATATATTGCGCAAGTTTCAATGCACTTTTCAAGTCGTTACCACAACGCTGATGAATATTGTAAATGTGTTCTTTCGCCATCCACACATATGGGGTTTGTTTTGTTTTTGTTCCATGTTTTAGCCACATGCCGGGTGAAGCCAAGCTCAGACAATAAAAGCGCACATTGCTCCCGCCAAGCGGCGCCAAGCACTCGCAGGCAAATGCCGAGCAATGCCGGAAATCGTAGGAAAACCAAATAATACCAATACTATTGACCTGTTTTTCTTAATTTACTTAAACTCATCATACTCATTCAAACATTCATCCAATCAGCCTCAAATGGCTGCCATTTTCCAATCATTTTTACTCGACATTCTCAGCTTCCTCGTGCTAACCTCGCAGATAATTTTCCAGGTGCCGCTGCATAAGGAGCCCACATGGCTGTGGCAAACCCTACAGCGATGGCTCAATACCTGGGAGGATATGCAGGATCATCCGATAGACCTCCCACAATCTCTCCTTAACGTGGACATCGCAACTGAAGCGCAATGGATCCGCAAAACAGTCGATGATCTTCATTGCCCAGTCGCTTTCTGTCACAATGACCTCCAGGAAGGGAATATTCTGAGTGTCCAGGATGAGAATGAGAACAACTGCGGCGAACCCAGGCTGGTTATCATAGATTTCGAGTACTGCTCGTACAACTATAGATCTTTTGATCTTGCAAACCACTTTTTGGAATGGGTATATGACTATACACATAAATCAGCACCTTATTATAAATCCACACCTGAGTGTTACCCCAATGAAGCTCAGAGGTTGCATTTTATTAATGCCTATCTCAGAGAGCAACAGTCTGACGAGGATCCAATGGTGTTGATGTATGAAGTTAAGGTCTTTACATTGGTCAGCCATTTGTTTTGGACTTTGTGGTCAATTGTTAATGCTGAAACATCGAAAATTCCATTTGGATATTGGGTATGCTGACAATTTATTTCATTTTTTAACTGGGCGCTAATGAATCATGTTTTTCGTGTAGGAATATGCAATCTGCAGAATGAAGGCATACGAAAAAGCCAAGGCAGACCTTTTGCAACAACCCAACAGGACCTTTAAGAGAAAGGCCAATTCACCGTGAACAACGCACCAGTCCATTCCATTCCTAGCTTAGACCATTCGAAGCAACATCAAGGCAAGCACGATGGGGAAGGAGCGTCACCGGATGAATCCGATGCTAGTGCAATCATTCACGTATCATCTCATCCATTTGTGAGACGACGACGTGTCTTGTACGTGTCAATGTACACGTGGAACGACAAAAGGTTACTTAACGGTCTGTGATCTTAAGCTAGACAACTTGTAGCTAGACTTTTTATCCATGCACCCTGTATTCCTCATCCAGCACCAAGTTGTAATAAGACTAATCGATAGGCTTAAAGTGACTGACGCGTCATTTCTATATCTAGAACTTAAATCATTTTAAGCACCCCCGCGACGAGTAGCCAATTAGTTGCATTCGGTCGGAATTTGGTGGTAATTTTTTAAAAGCACTGAATATCACTCGTCTGGTGAATAATGTTACATTGTTGTGTTTACATGTATTTAATGTAATTGGTTAGTTTAATAATTTATACAAGATTAAATAAATTTTATTAAAATTCTACTAAACAAAAGCGTAAATTACGCTTAATTATTTCGGATGAAAGCAGCGCATCGACACGAGTTCGAATCCTGCTGAGATATTCTCACTGAATATATTCCCAACAACTGCTAATAACCATAGTGGTTGATGTAGTACAATAAAGCGGAGTACGACGAGTGCTGTCATGGGTAAACAGTACGCTCCACGCCATATTTATTTGTTAATTACTAGTTTATGGAAGCGAATTGAAGACCATCTGCCACGTGTTTCTTTCGAGGGGTGGCTTAAATCAACCAAACCGGAAGTTGGCAAACAGCTGCTTCGAATTCTTCCGCATGGATAAGTTCTTGCCGGGTTCATTACTGGTTTCTACTTGCGCATATAATGCAAGGCACGTTAGTCAGTTGTTACCTGCCGTTGCTATGACGACCAAACCGGTGCCGGTCTTGTGTTCGGTCTAGTCGCGAAAAGTGTGTTCAATAGCACGCAACGTACTTAATACTGTGATAAGTACATTAATTGGTTGTTTTCTAATTGAAACAAGAGCTTTGTTTGTTCGTGGTGTGTAAATTGTAAAATGATTCTCAGTCCAATGAATGTCGAATTGACTAAGGTACATTACTACGAGAGCTTCCGCAAGAATCGCAATAGTCATGTATCAAGCGTGGGTGAAATGATTGATAACAAGATCAACATCAATATAAAGCGGAATATTTTCGGCCAGAAGTCATGGACGTTTAATGTGCAACCACAGCCGAGTTTCAAACAAGACAAGAAGCGGATCAAAGTATCAACTTTGATCGTTGTACTGTGTTTTGTTGTGGCGATTGTAGTAGCAGCAGCTACTTTAACGGGTACCAAATTAGGCACACATTCTTTATCTGTAGCGCGATAATTCAAGTAATGTTCTTTCAGTTGCCTACATTAGAAACAATTCAAATAAAGCAACAATAATCCCAATTAAGTCAATCCGACCAGGAAGAGTAATTGTCTTCGATCATGCCGAAATCAACGTTGAGAATATTCTCCGATCCCAACGTCAACAATCTCTACAAAATAGGGAATACAATGCAAATATTGAAGCACCTGGTCGTAAAGTTAATAGCTCGGACAATATTAACAATATTTGCGGATGCAAAGCAAGTGAAGTATGTCTCCGTGAAAGTGATGGTTATCCACGGTGTAAAACGGGCAAAGACAGTAGGGATCCTAGTGGATGTGCTGGATTGTGTCTAGTCAACCTGGAACATTGCAGATTGTTAGATAGGAGAATGCAGGTATTTGAATGTGTTCCGAATGGGGGTGGATTGCATTGTCCATTGGAATATTTCAATTGTGAAAATCAACTGTGTTTGCATTTGGATAGTAGATGCAATGGAAGAGTTGATTGTGGCGATATGAGCGATGAAGAAAATTGCTGTGAGTATTGTAATGCTAGTTCCTTAGTTTTTGCGTAGAATGGTAGTTTGCGCAGATTGTTCGCACATCGCGTGGTGCGTTGCTAGGCAACCGACCATGTGCTCCTTTTAAACTGCCGCGTCTTTTTCAAATATCTCGACGATAAATTGAGTGAAGAGCCTGAAGCACGGATCAGTCCCTTTCTGCATCACCCTGTAAAGATTGCCACCAAATTTGGATCAAAATTCGAGAAATTATGGGGTATATGTCCAAAGGGGCGAAGCTGACGTCACGACCACGTGTTCCTGTCATATTTCCGCGTTCTTTTCGGATATCTAGGCTGATAATTGCCTCCGAGGTGTGCAACTTTACACAGTCTCTTTATGCATCACCCTTTATTGACAGCCACCAAGTTTGGGTCGAAAATAGGAAAATTAAATAGGCTGGAAGAGTATATAGAACTTATTACTGATTTCAGCTTGCAAGCTTGAACACAATTTCCACTGCGGCAATAATACCTCCTGCCTTCCAAATTGGAAACGCTGCGATGGAAAACCAGATTGCTGGGACAACTCCGACGAGATCAACTGTAAACCACCCAACTCATGCGCACCTGGCACAATCCCCTGTGCAAACTCCACCGAGTGTTACCAATTGTCACAGTTCTGTGATGGTGTCGTCGATTGCACCGACGAGAGTGATGAAATCTGCGCAAAGCTTTCCCTCACGGCAACCTAAGAACACAACTTGCATCTCCCAAAATAGAAGATTAAAAGTGTGAAGTCTTCTCGATATATTTTTTAAAAAACTTTACATCAACATAAATTATTTTTAATAAAAACATTAGTCTAGATAAAACAAATACTTACGTAGTCACTAATTAAAAGTCTAGATCAGTACAGTAATCTGCCAAGAATTCTAGGAGGAATGTAAATTGATCCTTGGCATCAATGCCATCTACAACATCCTGCAAACACTCGCAGAACCTTTCCAACGTAGAGGAATCCCAGTTCTCCCTAAAAACAGCAAGACAGTGTGTCTCGAAGTCATTTGGAGAGAGAATTTTATTTGTAAGGAGACGTTGTAGAATTAAAGAGTACTTTTTCCAGGTCTTTCCTAAATCTTCTGGAGGGGATGTCATAAGAACAACGTTATTCCTAACAGAAATCACTCCCCTGAAGATTTCCTTGATTTTATTTTCTTTTGTTTCGTTTCTAACATCCTTCCATAAAGTGAAGAAATCATCTAGTAAACTGTTCGTTAAAAGATCAGGAGTTGATTTGCAGAGTAAAATGAGATAGTCCAGAACTAATTGGTTAATTTGTTGCCATGCAACTTCACTTAAATCACATCTATTCTTGTGACACCTCTTTATCTGCTGAAGGAATAATCTCACTTCAACTTCTTTTGTTTCAACGTCAGACGCTGTGAGAAGACATGCGCAACTTCTTTGAAGTCGCGTCATTAGCTTAGAGGGATTCCAGATTTTCACTTGGTTGTTTTCCTCGTAGGAAATGTCATCATCACTGTCCACATGCTCAATATCCCTTCTTCCTTGATTCGGCAGCGACTTAAACTTTGATTTTGTACTTTTTTCGCGTTCCTTTTGAAGTAGCTTATCGATGCGGTCAATGTCCATGTCAAATTCTTTGAAAACACCTTTAAACAATCAGAAATATTTATAACTTGTAATATTATTAAAAAGGCTTGATCACATTTAGACAGTGTCTAGCAAAAAAGTAATCAGAAAAAACTGTTTTGTTTGGGAGTCAATACTGCCAGCCCAAACAATTGTAAAGTTTATATTACATTCGATGGATTAGATGATATTAGTTACTATTAATAATGTAACTTACTTAGATTAACGCGTGTATCAATCCATTGTCGAACTTTTTCCTCGCACATTCTGCTCGTTATTTGGGCACAAACCTGTATAGTTTCTTGTAATTCATCTAAGCAAAGAAGAGAGCCAACGGCAGGTTTGATTTTTGACTGGGATTCTTTTATGAGAACTTCCTTTCCGTTTGTTTGTAGCAATAGAAGATTTACTTCGATAATTTTTGTTAATTTATGCTTAAGTTCGATCTGGAACATAAATATTTCTCATTAAGTGTGATTCATGACTTTTGTTTCTATTGACAGTTGGTATTATGTTGGTAACAATGCTGTCATTATTCACCTCGCAGAGTCACTAACCTAAATGAAAAACTACTCAAGAAAATAAGTGAAATTCAAGAAATTAAGTATTACTTACAAATGTTTTCACATCTTATGTAGCAGCATTATATTCGCTCAAAGCATTACCAAACTCAAACCATAAACTAAACATATGAATAACCTATATTCAAGCACTTGACACCATTCCAAAAAAGTCAACAATTACTCACCTTAATTGCGCCATCATTAGTATCCAACTTGGCGTAATCAGCAAACAACTCATTTTTCTCCCTCATTGCTTTCAGCTTCACCTCAGGAACGATATGATTACAAATCCTCTTCACAATACAACTCGCTACTCTTTCGCTAACAAACTCCAGCGTTTTTCGTAAAGACCCAGGCTTTGAATTCAGAAACGCCTCTTGCAACTGCAATTTAATGCGCTTCTCGTTCCTCTCGGTGTTCTTCTTCTCAATTGCGGTAACAGGTGTAATGTGTTTCGACGTTATACTCCCATTTCGATTACAATTATACTGCAGAAGTCGCTTAAATTCAGTTAAGAACGGGCAGATTGAATGTAAGAGAGTTAAGTCAATCAGGCAACTTGTATCCAATGTGGATTTCGCCTCACACATAATTTGCAGGTGTTTTTCTTGTTGTTTTCTCTCCAAATTTAGGAAATGAAAGTATATCTCACTGGGAAAGTGCTGCTGTTCAAACAGCCAACCTAAACAGCACCTGATAAGCTGATAATTCGCATTGAACTCATGACCGGAGAGAAATATCGCAAATAGCTTCTCGAAAATCGGCTCAAAATACGGTAATCGCAACGAAGTGGTGTCTAACATGGCTAAATATTCCACAAACCAGGGAATTAAAAGTATCAACTCTCCTTTCTTCATTGCACTGCTTAACATCTGATGTAGATCAATAGGTGGTGTCATCCAAGACCTAGACTCCACCTCTTCCAGGGTGATTTTATTTATTTTATCACCCATTAATCCCACGTAACTTGTTGTTTTATAAGGCATGCTTTCAATGAAGCTGATGAACTTTGCTAGAAGTTGTAGTGACTTGACCACTCGCCAGTAGTTCATTTTAGTTGATTGGTCAGACAAAGTGTCTGCTTCGATTTCGAATGTGGTCTCGTTGAGTTGCAGCAGCTCTTGAATGAACACATTGCGGAGATGTGTACAGAAGACGTGCGTTTGCGAGTGGAGTACTAGGTCTTTGTAAAATTCTTGTGGCCCCACAAATGTCGGCGGTGCGTTAATCCCGGTGGAGATGTCTTTTGCAACGAGGCGGGTTTTAAGACGATGTAGTTTTTCCGCGTCGACATTGGGAAGAGTTGTTAGAAATGTGAGTTGATTTTCTGGAAGAGATTCATCCTGGCAACGAAAAAACTAGTTGCAGATAACATGAATTAAATCACACTTATTGAACGCACCTGAACCTTCGTACAAGTCATAATCAACTGGGATTTTACCAATCGTGATAAATGCCTAAAATTAGCTGGGTCCGAATGCATCCCCAGCAAAGTCTTCACTTTATTTCCCAGTCCCGCACTGAAATTCCATCCATCCACTGTATGATTCGCCTCCCACGCGCTTAGAATCTCGTAGAACATATCCCTCTGCTTCCTGAAGGCATGAAAAGAAGCGTCCGTCGGGAAATTGTCTCTATTATCAGTGTCCAAATCAAAACACACGTTTTTCTCAAGTTTCTCTGGTGTTGGCATTGACAGCTCTCCAGTGCACTCCACTTTCTCACTTAGATTAAGAAACATTTTGATTAGTTCACCATCTAGAGTCTTAACGCGTTCATTGGATGCCAGAAGTCTTAATGAAGCTTTATCCAGAAGTCTCATTGCATTGCTCTTTGTGTTGATTAGTTTATGAAGAGAGTTCAATGCAAAGTACACTACATTGTGAATTGAAGCAAAGATTGGTGATGGAAAGTAATCCAATTCATATTGCTTACTCAAGAGCAATGTTGTAATGAAGTAGAGTTCACTTGTCATGTTTAAAACGCGATGGTTATTGATTAAATCAATGTAGAGTGTGATTAATATGTTCATCTGTCCACTTTGTGTCACATTTGTTAAGTCTGGTGGTATTTCCCTCTGTGGTGGTTTGGGTAAGATCACAGTTGAACTTGCTGATTTAGGAGTTAGTGTTATGCTCAATTTCATCTCATCTTTTGTGTTTTCAAGGGCGTCACTTTTAAAATCAAAGCTATTTTTAGTGTTTAAAGTCTTATGTTGTGTCACATGAGTTGGATTTATTCTTCTAGTGCCTCGAGGATCATTATCAGTTGAATTTAAGATTGCAAGAGACCTACCTAGACTACCAGTATTTTGTGTTGACATTGAATTCATTTCTTTCTTTTTGTTTCCATTTCCTGTAGACCTACAATTAGGTGAGATAAAATCACCCAAACATAGATTTCTTGCTTTAGGTGTTGTCACAAGAGGAGAATCAATTGGCCCCATGTTGAGCCTAGTGTAGAGTGGAGAGACTGGTGATAATGGGCATACTTTCTCAGTTCTTGAGTCATGTTGGTTTTGATTTCTGGCTCTGGGAGATGGAGTATCTGAGAACAGCGGTGGACGACGTCTTGGCTTAGTGGTAATCTCCAATTTTCTGATGGATTTTGGTGTGTGGACTTTCTTTGGTGTTACTCTATACTTTTCAAAACTGTAAAGTGGCGTGCATAACTTTCAGTAAAGTGGTAATTTCTATGCTTAAAACAATTACCATAATGCTTCTTCATGTATGAAATTTAATAGATGTGAGATAAACTCTCCAGGTGTACAGGAGAAAGTAGAGTCATTATTTTGGTTTGCCTCCTAAAATATTATCAAGCATAAACACATTCTTCAGTTGATTAAGAAATGTGACTTACTGTTGATTTAATCCAATGTAAGATCTTTTCTACTGAGATTTTCTCACTCAGAGCTTGACTCAATAGAAGTTGAGCCATTGCTTAATTCGAATGTGGTTTTTGATAGTTTGCCTGCTTCGCCATGACTTATTTCAATTTCGTCGGAATTTTATTAGGTTACGACCATTTGCGTTGTAGCTCGGTTCTTATCGTCGGTAGACCGACAGCTCATGAAACTAAGAAGATGAATGTTCAATTACAATCAACTGAAAACAAGCCCCAACTAATAGAACACTTGATTGTGTTATTTTTATTAGTCTTTATTTTAAAGTTATGATGTTTATTCAGTAAAATTAAAGCTGCGCTAATTTGAGTTTACCACTTATTTCAGGCTTTAAATCACGCGGCAGACTTAAACTTGCGCATGTGCAACTTCGCATCGCATAAAACTAAGAGAAACAGAAAGGATTACTTTCAATTTCATAGATTTCTCAGAAAAGTAATTGCTTTAGCAATATTCGAGTAACTTATTAATTTTTCTTCTATAAGCTAATCCGTTCTTAATTGTATAATAATGGTAATTTTATTATGCTGTAACCCATCTCTATTTGTATTATAATAATATATTATCTTTTGATGTCACATTTGACCTTGTATTGTACAAGCAGTGATAAAGCCAACATTGCCAGCGGACATACATCAGTTCATTAGCAACACTCTTTCAGACCATTGTAAATAAAAAATCTATTTGTGCTTAAAAATGGAAGCATTAAAATTTAATCTCAAGGAACACCCAGGAACATTATGTTATCAACCTGCCTTCGAAAAACCGCAAATTACAGAGGACCACGATGTCTTGATCCAGGTGGCATATGCCGGCGTTTGTGGGACTGATCTTCACATCATTGAAGTAAATTAACAATTAATGAATTTATCGTGTAATAGTAAAAATCAGGGTCGTTTTAGGGACATTTTCCTTGTAAAGAAGATGGAGATATCATCTTGGGTCATGAATTCTCTGGAAAAATCATCGGAATTGGTCCAAAAGTGACCAACGTGAAAGTTGGGGATTTAATTGCGGTGGATCCTAATCAGTAAGTTATTTAGAAACTTTAAATGAATTGTGTTCTATTGTTGATTCCAACTGATCAGAGGTTGTATGGTCTGCGGTGTGTGTCGTAACTCCAACGTCCATTTCTGCAAAGATGGAGGTCTTAACAGCACAATTGGCATCTATCGCCATGGTGGGTTTGCTGAATACTGTATTGTACCCAATTCGCAAGTCCACAAACTCCCCAAAGAATTGTCTCTCATGCAGGGAGCTCTCACCGAACCTCTATCGTGCATTGTCCATGGTTGGGACAAGTTGCAACCTGTCGCGGTTGGGAAAAGGATTCTAATTGTGGGAGCTGGTGTTATTGGCAATCTATGGATTTCCATGCTGCAAGGACAAGGGCATAAGTTGATCACAATGTCGGAGGTGAATCCAAGTAGATCGCAACATATCAAGAAGAATTGTAAGTCACCACAAATAAAGTCAGATATACTTCAATTTGGATATTTTAGTTCCTGAAGTTGAATGTATAACCCCGGACGAGTTATCATTTCGTGTCGATAATGAAAACTCTTTTGACTTAGTCATAGACTGTTCTGGGAATGGTAGAGCTATTGAACAAGGAGTTGATGTCCTTCAACCTGGAGGAACGATGTGTATTTTTGGTGTGGCATCACCACAAACTCGTATAAGGTAGCGATTTAATTCATATAATATATGAAAATATAATTCACTTTTGTTTCCTTCGTTTCCTCGGGCTTTTAGCATCTCGCCTTATAATTTTTTCGCGAAGGAATTAACCATAATGGGGGTAAAAATCAATCCATTTACATTCCCCAAAGCATTGGGACTGATGCAATCTATTGGTGATCAATTTCTGATCTATGAAAGGCTAGGAATTAAAGTGTTTAAGCTGTCAGAAGTGGAAGAAGCGATTGAAGAATTGGGAAAAGGAACTATCGCCAAAGCAATGTTCCATATTGAATTATAAATATTTAAAAGGGTTGAACATAAAGAATATCACTTCAAATAGATGCTGCACAATACTCCGACCACAAGTTAATAGATAGTTAGCTTTTATCATATGCAATCGTTGTTTTGCATGTCTGAATATGGAGGTGGTGCTTGCCTCATAACATCAGTATAACTCGGCGGGAAGTCTTCCCTTACAACTCCTTCATTTCTACAGGCACCTGCAGCACGCCTATACTCCCCATCAGCATTCGTTGCACTTTGTTGTGTTAAAACGTCACCAGGAATTACAACAATTACACCCACCTCTCTATTCATTGGTTGTTCCTCCTGCAGTAGAGATGCTCGTGCAGCTCTCCTTCGCCTGCAGTACGTCATGTACCAGATTAGTTTCAGTATGATAAGTGCCATAAAGATTAATATTTTACATCCTCGAAGAGTGTTCGTGTGGTACGGCCTCGCTTCATATTGAATTTTTGGCGGGATGTATTCAGGTACGTAGGTGATTCTATCGGGTATAAAAGGTGCATAGCAACATGAAATACGATAGATGTGCAGGCAGGAATCAAGAAGATTCTCACAACACCATTTCCTAGATATACAGGAACCACTTGCACACTGGTCGCATGAAATTTCTCGGCAAATTTCAGCATTTTCATCAGAGCCATCACTGCAGTCATTAGTCCCATCACATACTTTACTTGCTCCTATACTTCTACTGTCTGCTTTACATCTGTAGAATAAATAAACAGAATAAGCACAAACTAACATTTTCTTTTAGGTAACTTACTCAAACATGCCATACATTGGCATACCTAGTGAATAAAAGCTGATAATCTCAAACACTTTATACTTCATACTTGCACAGAAGTAAACACTTTCACTCATTGTTTGCCTCAATTTAATTTCCAAGACTGCTTTATTTAATTCTTGTTTTACATGTTCAACAGGCAGGTATGCAAAGCTTTCATTAAATATCCAATTGAAAATTTCTTCAAAGTCATCTTCCGTGTTATTACTTTAATCAAAACACATAATTAATAGCTATAATACACTATACTTTTTATATGTTAGGCTTACGTTAAATTGTCTGGCAGTTTTCCCCATACAATATTGTTGTCCCAGGCCATACCATCAAGACTACTAAGCTCACAACTTAGAGTGACTTTCTCTCCAGGTGTTTTTATCATCACATGAGTATTGGTTTGGTCATCCATCAGGTCTTTAATGTTTAAATTAATGCCATTGTCCACATCTCCAGTACCTATGTTCATGAGTGTTAGAAAAAACGTAGTTTCTAATGGAATACTTACATTGAATGAGATGAATATATTTCAAGAGGAATATACTTAAATACAGCAATCCCATGTTTATTGCAAATGGGTATAGTTTTAATTGCGACTCTGATATTATGCGATATCACTGTTTGTGAGCATCTCCAACTAAATCGTTTATCCGTTTTATTCAGCTTATCTCCCGGCTCTCCCGCTCAAACCTTTAAAGGTTACATCTGCTTCCTGGATTTAGAATTTGCACATGTGCAAGCTCTAAATTATTTACATATGATAGTGTTCAGATAGTTTCTATATTCGCGAGAATATGCAACGCATCGCACGTTTTTCGTGCAGTTATGAAATTATTACATCAGCCCAATAAGTGCGCTTATAAATTGCAATTTTCTAGACGTAGTTTGGCCATTGACAAAGTTGAGATGATTGGAAAATCAAATCAACATATAGCCCAAACCGCACATTTTACCACGTGTATTCCGATATATGCAATAACAAATATTGGAGCTGATTTGACACACTTCTTAATGTTATAATAAATTACGATGTACATTGGCTTAACTCCTAGGCTACCGATTGAAGCTTATAAATTAATTTTCGAATAAATAGTTTAGGCACAAGCTGTACATTTGTATCGCGTTTTTTTTTTTTGAGGCTGCAAAATTTTGCATAATTTGCAGCTGACTTAAACACAATTCCCAATTGTGTAAAAATCCTTCATATTTATTACATGAAATCTGAACGCTTCGGCTACCGATTAATTTTGGGATAAATAGTTTAGTCGCAAACTATACATTTGCACCGTGTGTTTGACGAGATGCGCAAAATTTGAGGCCAATTTTAACACACTTCCCAATAGTGCAGTTTGGCACCAAAGGCGTCAACTCGACCTAAGTGGAGTGGCGGCCAACTGTATAGCAAATTGCAAAAAAGTAGTCATCATCAAGCAGATATCATTCCGACGTTTGTACGGAACTGCTTTGTTTACGCGATCCCGACATTTGTTAGACAAACCGGACATTCGTAACGTCTGGGGTTCGCTCTCACCATGGCATATAACACAATATAGACTAAGTTACGATCTTTTCGTGATTGCCAAAATATATGCGCACTAGTTTAGGCATTAAGACAGGAGGATGTAATTCGAAGTGGCATATTATCAGCAAACTAGACATAAATTGACAAAGTAATTGCGCAACGCACAAAGCCGCTAGACTAAACGCAAGTTGAAATAATTTCAAAACGTCGGACGTAAATCTAAAAGAAAAACACGCCATACCAACACACAACAGACATAAATTAGACGCAGTAACCACCCAATCTAATTTTGATCAGACGAACAAGCAACATTCACCATCTCACGCAATTACGACGCAAAGTACCGCAAATAGAAAGGCAAAGCAGCGCGTAAGTATCGTAGCCGCAAACAAATATTTACGAGCGTAAAAACCGCAGGACGTTAGAAACTAAGGACGTAAATAGCGCATTCCTCCATTGATCGCCTCTTACGATCGGCAGGAGGTGACCGTGGTGCTATTCTCAAAACCCCGACACCACACGGGGTTCGAGAAAGGTTTGCCAATTTTTTAAACAATTAAGTTGCAGCGCCAATTTCGACGCATCTCCCAATATTCGAGTATAAAGAATATCGCGGTATAAGACCAGCTACTCCCCTACCACGCGGATTAGCCAAGACGGAGAATGAATTAACAGCTCCACCTCCGCATTCCAAGGAATTAACGCAGCCAATGGAACCACAACAAGAACTCTTCATATGCAAATATTGAAGACAACTGTTGATACCTTTAAAGAATATTTAATGTATTACCTGCATAAACTCGTCGAAATCTAATTAACTGCATTACTGGATCAGATCATCTTATTCTTTTTCACAACACTTAAATTTGCCCTGTTGATACTCTCATTTGTTCAATACAATACATTCTTAAAATATGATGGCATGAAAATGTACTAGTACGGTTGATACATAAATTATAAGTCGAAACCGGACAACGCCCACGTTTCCTTAATACACTAAATTAAGTAGTTAAACAATTAAGTAGCGACTGGTAGCAACATTCACAATAACTACTCCTCATTAACTCTATCAATTGCGATTTAGACAGTCTTGGCTCGTATACGGCGGCGGTGGCTCTAAACTCATCACATCAGTATAACTCGGTGGACATTCTTCTTCAGCTCCCCTGTCTCTTCCTTCCCCATTTCCTAAGTCTCTTCTATCACCCTGTCCGACCTCTCCACTGCCTCCACCATCTCCATTCCCTCTCCGTAGTATATCATCACTTAAAACTAAGAGAGCGTCGTTGACTTCAGTAGAATCCAACTGGCAAACAAACCTCGCCCTATAGTTATAATTCCTCATATTCGTTGGAGGCCTCACTGGATACCTCGTGCAGATGTTTATCCTGTTTCTAGGATCACACGCGTCGAGATAAAGCTGTTCAATGGCAGCCTCTCTACTGCGTGCCTTTTTGGCCATCAGGAAAATCTTACTCAAGATCAGTAGTAAGACTAACATGGAGAAAAATGTTGCTAAAATGCAGAGAATAATGAAGATGTACCTGGAGCCATTTTGGCGAACTGGCTGGGTCATGTTGTAAGGAACAAAGTATTCAGGTTCGTCATAGGCATCCGAGAGAAGTTGGCAACATTTCGGACGATAAGTGACCGTACAGTTAATGTCCACATGGCGATCACAGCACCATGCTGTCGGAATGCAACGGCCGTCTTCACAAGAAAGTTTGTCGATGCAAGGGTCGCCCTTACACGTCTCGATACTTTCATCAGAACCGTCACTACAATCCGGTTTCTTGTCGCAAACATAATGGGGCATTATGCAAGCTCCTCCTGTCTTGCACCTAAAGAATGCACATTTTCAAGAGAGATTGATGAAATTCACAAGATCCACAACTTACTTAAACATCCTTTCATTGCAATACCAATTTATCTTCTTCCTCATAGAATGAATCCAATTACTGCTCACAACTTCAGTCCGATTGACTTGCTTGGGCCTAACAATGACATGAACAATCTCAAAAATCATGTATTTCATGCTTCCACAAAAGTAAGTGCCAGCATCTTCTTCCTGCAGTGGAGCAAATGTCTTCACAGCTCGATTCACCTCTTGTGTTGGTTGGCTGGAGTTGCTAAAGTATGCAAACATCTGAGTAGACTTCTTCTTTGCAAGTGTTTCCAAATCACTTTCATTCTTAAATCTACAAGAAAAGCAATCAGTTTATCCACACACTCTATGATATAAATCCAGTGCTTACTTAAAGTTCAGTGTAGCTTTCCCCCAAGCAATCTGATCATCATAGACTGAATTATCAGCACTCAAGAGGTCACAGCTTAAAGTAAGATTCTGCCCTGCCAGTTCCTGCACTCCTGAGGAGTGGATTCGCGAATAGTAGTCGTTGATAACGCGTGAGATTTGTAATTTGTTGTTGACCACATCTCCAATGCCTGCAGCAGGAACTTATTAGCTAAAGTAAATAATTGCAGTTGGCGACGAGATTTACTTACATTGAGTCCGCTTAACATGCCCTCCAAGAAACGTACATAAAATAATGCAGATTGTCTTCAACATGATGAATTTGGAAGAGGTCATGAAAACATTGTAACTACTTTAAGTATAGTTAGTAGATAAGCTAGTCGAGCATTCCTTCTACATCTTGAGTCTATTTGAAAACAGGTAGTTGAGTAAAATGAGATTTACAACAGAAATTTGTTGATGTTCGACGCCATTTCCCAAATGTGTGCCCAGCATCCACTCGACTCACTCGCCTTCGATCGTGCTCAGTAAAAGCGCAAGCGGTCAGAGTCAAGTACATCGCACCTGCGCATTACACCGAGCCTCGAAAGCCGCTGAATTCAAACAACAACGCCAAGTATGTATATCTTCTTCAACTTTCTTTTTATAAAATACAATAGATAAATAACATCTTGCACATGAATTGCGTGCTCTGTTGGCGGTACCAAAATAATCTCTGCCCATTTTGTGTGATCGGAGTTACGTCAAGTGATAAAAATAAAAGTAACATTAAAATTAACAATGCTCTTGAGGTATTTTCATCAAAGTGGCGGCGTATAACATCATATAAGTGTTGTGTATAACATCAAAATAAATAAAATTCTTGGTTGAGGCATCATGTTGCATAAAACAAATTCTTGGCTAGTCGCCGCCACTTTGGTCACAAAATAAAATTCGAATCTTTAACAAATTAGCATGAAGACGGAGATAATCCTATGGCCAGTCTTCTGAAAAAACAATTGTTTACCATAGCGATGGAAATGGTAGGGTAAAGTCACCACCGCCTCCGAAGTAGCGATGGTGGAAGTTATTATTACGCAGGGACATCTGAGCAAATGAGCGGTTCAGATAATGGAATGGTTGCAAACCTACAAAAGTTATGCTTCAGTTGCCGTTATGGAAACTTTATTCCCGTACCTCTCTCAACATCAATAAAGTTAGTTGCCCTGAGTTGAGAATAGTCGTCCGCAATGCGCACACGTAGTGGATATTGGCTCAATTTAGCACCATTTAGTTGGTCAATCGCTAATTTAGCGTACTCTTCACGGGCGTAACGCACAAATGCGACACCCCGTGGCATTCCATTTACTTTATCGCGTAATAAACGATGTTGCAAAATCTCTCCATACTGGCCAAACAGTGATAGCAGGTGATCTTCACTGTAGTACCGAGGCAAGTTGCTGATGTAGACATTGGCGTTTTTTGTCACCTGACTTGATGGTCTTGCATAAGAAACTTTTAATACTTTGTTCCTACAATCAAGGCATTCAATCAAACTTTAAATAATACAAACCAAATTTTTACCTAAATGGATATCTATTAAACAATTCAATGGCCTTTGCTGCACTGTCTTCAGACACAAACTTAACAAAACCATATCCATAACTGTATCCAGTTCGAGGATGCCTCATAATCTTTACAGATTCCAGCTCTCCTAGTGGTTTAAATAGCATTATTAAGTCACTGACTGTTGTTGTCTGAGGCAAATAGTTTATAATCAGATTTCGCTTCTCAGCGTCGACCTGTCCATCTCCAGAACCATTTTCTTGCTTTATTCGCCCGGTCATTACGGTATTCTGCATTTTCTGATTCATTATGCTCTAGAAACGGTTCTTCGATTCAGAATGAGAACAACTGACTGATATATATCGGGCCGAATGTATACGCCGCAAAACACAAGGCAATAAACGCATATTCGATCATTGTTATGCATGACATGTTATTTTTTTAATTTTTGGGTGCTAAATAATTTCAACTTTTAAACTGATCGCGGTGACATGTGCAGCATAGAGGTTAGAATAACAAACAACTTTTAAAAGATGAATTTAGAATTGAAAACTCACCTATTTTAGATCTATCGCGTAGGGGAGTAATTTACTGATAACCTGTGATGTTAATTACACGTATCCTTCATTTATGTACACTTTTTTGATTGAATTAATGAGTTGTTTGAAGTATTTCAAAATTTTGACGTCGAAAATTAGTTGAAAATGGCGTGCGTTGTACCGGCATGACGCATGCGCTACAATAGTCACAGGCTGCATTTTAATTTTTCAGATTCAAGCATTGAAACTAAAACATTAAATAATAATATTTGATATACAAATACATCGAGAAACTAAAATTTCTCTGTTTGAAATAAATCTAATGATAATTTTAACTATCTTATCAAATACGATTCTAAGAAAGTAAGAAAACTATCAAACTTTAATTTTTGGTAATGAAATTCTCGCATTTCCGAATTGTTTAAACAATTGATAGCAGTGGATAAAAATGCACAACTGTTCCTCTATAATCCACCGTCGAAATATTACAATTACCTTAATTAGATTCCACAGCGTGGAATTCCACAGACGTACGAAAATGTCGAAACTATTTTTCATGCATTTTCCAATTGTTTAAACAATTGAATATAATAGTACCGTTCGTTGCTATATTTCTTTAAAGTGCATTATATAGAATAGATCTGGCAAAGTATGCGAATGCCGAATTTGAGACAACATTGAATAAAAAATGATTACGCACTCAGCAGATAATTATAATGATCAATTAAAAAATGTCGCAATTCAAATATATATGTTATGGAAATTTACAGCAAATGTGTCGAGTTTAAGAGATACCAGTGCCCGAGTGTTGGATGACCGAAAACCGTATTGCTCTGATTAAGTCATCGCAAGATATTGGGTCAATAGATTATCTTCATACAAGGATGCATTCCGAGTATAAAAACCCCGTCAGGGAGCGGAGTAAGGCACACTTGAATTGTGTCTTCTCTTGAACTGACTAAGAGATGAAATTCGTTTTGGTCCTTCTCGGCCTTTGTGCCTTCGCTGCGGCAGTTCCAGCCAACAACTACAAAGTTGGTGAGTACACTTTATTTTGTCCCACCTTCATTTTTCTATGCTACTAATCGAATGATTTTCAGCTGACCAGGTATACCTTGAAAAGCAAAAAAATGTCTTTATGCTCTTCAACTACATCAACCAACCCAGCTATTACAAGGAATTCGTCGAGATCGCTGAAGCCTTCAAATGGGAAGACTTGACTCAGTGGACCAAACCCGAATACGCCCAAGAATTCTGGTACATCTACCAGAATGACATCCTCCCTCAGGGTGAAGTCTTCTCTGTTTTCTACCCAGAGCACCTTAAGCAAGCCATCGCTCTCTTCAACACCTTCTACTACGCCAAGGACTACGAGACTTTCTACAAGACCGCGGTCTGGGCTCGCCAGAATGTCAACGAGGGTATATTCATCTATGCTTACTCTGTTGCTATCGTCCACGGCAAGTTCACCCAGGGTGTTGTCCTCCCACCAATCTACGAGATCTTCCCACACTACTTCTTCAACGATGA
>JAODIE010021561.1:0-34857 GCA_027575565.1 Diploeciton nevermanni
CACGCCCACACCACCACTTAGCTCCACCCACCGCATTCCGATCCTCAAACTGTATCCAGAACCCGCTTATATATACTACTTTCCATAATTAAGGAAATCGTGGTTCAATTTATGATTAAGGAAATCGTGGTTTATCAATTACATGAAACATAGTTACTTGAAAACCTTTTGCATTCCACTCAGCTCTATTGCGCTTACAAAACATTCATCAAACTAATTTCAATCAGTATACTGCAAAACGTTTCAACAAGCAGTCAGAAAGTGAGCGAGAAAGAACTCAATAAGGAGTTGAAATCAAATTTTTGTTTCATATTTGCTGAAATGGAACCTATGGGAAATCAATATTGTGCTAAAATTGATTTTGTACCAATCCAATCAAAAGAATCGCTAATAAATATAAAAAAAGAAGAAAAAGAGGAGTTGGAAGAAGAGGCTAAAGTTGGAGAAGAGAATTAAATTGCAAGATGTATGACACGCTCCTTTCTAGTTTTATAAACCGTTTTAACGATTGCTCAAATCGAGCAGAATATGCAGAAATGCTTAAACTTAATAATTCACACGTTAAACATTTGCGTCCTGAATTGAAAAAATATAAACAATTACGAATAAAGCATTCAATTGGAACATTAGAAAAAATTAAATTTGTACTGGTAAAATTAAATTTCTACAATAACAAAATCCACGCAAAATTAAAGCAATTAACCTTCAACCAAAATGAACAACGTTTTCGACAATCAAGAACTATTCATCATCAAAGCAAACATGTATTAAAATGGCAAAAAGTAAGTATCATTTTTAAATTAATAAACTCAATTTAAATTCTACAATATTTCAATATGTTTTTAGTTGGATTTTGCTTATCAAGGTAGAATTGAAACTGGAATTATTCATATTGTCAAATTGTGGTTATTTGAAAATGGAAGGCGGCGTTGAAGAAAATTGTATCTCTTAAATGCAACATTAATTTTACCAGTCAATACATTCAACTAGTCAGCAAAGTGGAGGAATTTAAACATTTCAACACTTCAAACATTGTCCGGTTAAATTCTACACAGTTTGTTAAATGTTTCAACACTTTAATCCAGAAGGTGATATTTAAATTAGATGATTTTAGAGAAATAGGTAGCGGTTGGGCTAAACGCATTTGTAATTTAACAATATCAATTAATAAGTATAAATAATTAACTAGCGGTGGAAACACATACATCCCGGTTTTTCAGTTTATTACGCAAACACGAAATGCTGTACTAAATATTTAAAATTCAGACAATTGCTGCTTCGCATGGCTGCTATGAACGTAATGTCATACCCTCAAGACATTCATCAATATCTAAAGTTTACAAACATACAATTTCCAATTAAACTTTGCGACATTGGTAAATTTGAAAAACAAAACTTTAGTATTTCTGTAAATGTGTTTGGTTTTGACGATGATTCAAATACTGTATTTCCTCTTTATAACACCAAAGAGGAGAAAAAACATCATGTTAATTTATTTATCCTTAAGAAACGTTATAATTGTTCTATGGGACATTATTGTTTAATTTTATCAATGTCACGTTTATGTTGAGCTCAAGCAACCAAGCATAAAAATTTAATTTTTATATGTAATATGTGTTTGTGTAAATATAAATCAGCGTCATTGCTGGAAAATCATAAATTGGATTGCATTACTCATACAACTTGACAATTTGAATTACCATCTGACAATACTTTTCTGTCTGTTACTAAAGTTTCTGCATTAATTCCAACACCTTTTGTGATTTACGTTGACTTTAAATGTTTCAACCAGAAGTTACCTGTACCATTAAATTAGAATACAGACATTCAAAATGTTGGCAAACATGTACCGTACAGTGCAGCCTTTTACTTAGTTTGTAAATTCGATTCCAGTTTAAATGAATTTAAATTATATTGTGGTAAAAATCCTGCAAAATGGTTTGTGAATAAAATCACTAAATTGAGTGAGAAGCTTGAATCATATTTTTTTACCATTATTCCACTTTAAATTACACCTGATGAATTAGCCGAATTCAATGAGAAAATGGAATGTTCGTTATGTTTACACCAGTTTACTAATTACAATCCTAAAGTAAAACATCATAATCACATCACCAATCAGTTTATTTCGGTTTTATGCAATAATTGTAATTTACAAATTAAAAAACTCAAAATTTTACCGATTTTGTTTCACAATTCTAGCAGATACGATGCACATTTGCTCATTGATAAATTAGCCGTTTATAATTCATGACATTTACGTAATTCCTCAAACAAGTGAAAAATATATCTTAATTTCAAAGAAAGTTGGTAAATTAATATAGAAATTTTTAGATTTGTTTCATTTTCTCTCAATTTCTTTAAGCAAATTAAGTCAAGCCATAAAGCAGGAAGATTTTTATTCTATTCGCAAATTTTTTCTTAATAAAAAACAACAATGTCTACTAATGCGCAAAGATGTATACCCATACGAATTTACTAAAGACTTTAACGATTTAGAGTTAAAAAAATAATCACGGACACTTTTTTTTTTAGTTTGTTGAATAATGAACATATTAGTGATGAAGACTATGAACATGCCAAAAAAGTTTGGGAAAAATTTAAAATTAATGATCTGGGTGATTATTCTGATTTGTATTTAAAAACCGATGTTCTTTTTATCGCAGATATTTTTGAAAGATATAGAAAATTTTCTATACATTATTATAAATTAAATCCAACTGCGTTTTACACTTTATCCGGATTGTCATGGAAAGTAACTATAAAAATGACTCGTGTTAAACTACAACTTCTTTCAGACATTGATATGATTCTTTTTTTTGGAAAAAAGTATTCGCGGTGGTGTATGTCAAAGTATTCACCGTTATGCAAAGGCCAATAATAAATTCCTTACAAATCAAAATGTCGAATCAATATATGATCCTGACATACTGGAATCATACATTATGTATTACGATGCCGTTAACCTTTATGGATATTCAATGTCTCAAAAACTGGGTGCAAAAAATTTTCATTACCTTGAGCATTATGACATTAATCAATTAAAAAGCAATTTTAAACGCAAGAGATGAATTGAAATTTGGACAAGTTTTTGACAGAAATTGCATTCTTGAAATAGACCTCGACTACCTAAATACACTGCATGATAAACATTCAAATTTACTTTTTTGTCCAGAAGATTTAACAATTTCCAAAAATATTTCCAAACTTATTTGTTGTTTCAAATCTAAAGAAAATTATGTTGTATGTTTTGAGAATCTTTTACAATGTTTAGAACATGGTTTGATTTTAAAACTTATACATCGGGTCTTGAGTTTTAAACATAATTTTTGGTTAAGAGAATTTATTTTTCTCAATACAAATTTGCGAGCAAAAGCAAAATTTTATTTTGAAAAAAATAATTTAAAAAAAAATGAATAAATCTTTTTTTGGCAAAACAATGGAAAATATTCGCAATCATAGTGTGATTAAGTTAATTCCCGCAACTAACTGGAATCGTGCGCAAAAACTAATTGCAAAACCAAACTTCAAACAATCAATTCTATTATCAGAGAACTTAATTGCAATTGAAATGAATAAATTGAGTGTTAAATTTAATAAGCCCATCTATCTTGGAATGAACATATTAGATTCGTTAGAAACTATTAATGTATAATTTTCATTACAACTACATCAAGTCAAGAAAAATTCCAAACTTCTTTGACAGTCAACTTTTATATATGGACACCGATTCGCTAATTTACTGTTTTACACGAAATAATTGCCTTCGAAATGTTTGATACATCAGTCTATCCTACCAACAACGTCCATAGAATTCCTTGTTTGAATAAGAAAGTTGTAGGTAAATTCAATGTGCCAATACTTACATCACTGAATTCATTGCCGTGCAAGCTGAATTATATTCGTATTTAACATGTTTGCTAAAAGCACAAAAGAAAGCAGGAGGTGTTGGACATGCAGCAATTAAAAAACTGGAGTTTAAAGATTACTATAATACTTTATTTAATAGTTTATCAATTAATGTTTTGTTCCATACAATTGCTTCAAAAAACCATCAGTTATATACGCAAATAATTACCAAAGTAAATTTAAATGCAAATGATGATAAAAGAGTAATATGTAATGACCAAATCAAAACTTTTCCGTATTACCATTACAAATTGATTATTGAAGGTAATGTGTCAAATGCAAAATAAAATTAATTAGGCAGAATTATAATTAATTTAAATAAATGTTTATACTTTTACACTAGTTTTATTTAATACTTCTGACAAAATTACATATATTTGTTATCATTTTTTCCGGTCAATTTACTAATAGTTCAATTTTTCATTAATCTCTTAATTTGAACGAGTTTAAAGAATTACAAAATGTAATTTTTTCCTCCGCGAACTTTTGGGAAAACTATATGAGTTGAAAATTGTTGAAGCATTCACTCATTAATTTTCATCACCGGATCTTGCAGTGCACACTACGGTGTTTGTTCTAAGCAATATTATTAATTCAACATTATATATTGAAACTCATAGTACTGCAGCAGAGTGCTACATTGTAATTGACTATACAAATAGTTTCAATGATTCATGACCCGTCAAATCGAAGAAAATGGAAATGGAACAATCTTCATTAGGCAAAAAGAGGTGTTAAAACATTTGGATGAAGATATGAAACTATCACCGGATTTTATTAATTACAAAGTAAAATATGCATATCCCAATAGGAGGGTACAGGAACTCAATGACTGGCAGTCAATTATTAAAATAATGGAATTTGATGAGAAAGAATCTATGACTGAAACTGATTCAATTTTGACAGAACAACCAACAGAAGAACATGTAAGCAAAGACAACTCATTTGTGAATATTACAACTAATTTTTTCACAAGTATTTTGAATGATATGGCATCTAGTCAAACGCATTTAAATTGAATTCTGGGTTTCTTGATTAACACATAGAGAATATGTATTGTTAATTTGTATTTACTTGTAAAAGCAATGTGAACCGAGATTTAAAATAAAAAATATATATTTATTGATGTATGCAACCAAGTTAATGATTGAAAAATCCGACAAAAACGACCAAATGTGAAATTAAACATAACTAATTTTAAATTCTGCGACACAACGACATTGGGTGCAGTCGTGCATTTTCGTCATCGTCGACTGTTGAACACCCGAAGAAACGTCCCGATGCCTGACATCTAACAACAACGACATCGCATGCCCTTGTGCGTTCTCGTCACACACATAATATAGAAAACTTCTACTGAATGCAACGCCTTCTATTAACGTAATTTTGAAACACACTCTTCCACTCACATCACGTGACCATTTTCCACCAATCACAGCCCTAGAAAGCACCAACCGGAAATCCATAAAAAATACATGGCACTTTTTTGCTAGATACCCCATTTTCTACCTACTTATATATATATAGAATCGCTCTACATCGATTTTGATAATTTGCGATTAGTGCACTCCATTTGATACAATCTAGACAGTCTTCCGTAATTAGATTATTTGTGTTTAGTAAACATTGGATATTGTTTTGCCAAGTACGTCTATGCCTTCCTCTCTTTCTTTTTCCTTCAGGAATTCAAAGTAAGACTTTTTGGGAATCTATCTTCCATCCTTTGGTGAAAATGGCCAAACCATCGATGTTGCTTTTCGTTTATAAAAACAACTACTTAGTCAGCCATCTCTATATATAACCTGATATTTTTGTTTTTAATTTTTTTGTAATCGACTAATACGTGGAGCTCTTCGGATGGCGTCGATTTCAGCGGCTAGTAAACGTTTTTTATCACGCTCTGAAATAGTCCAGGTCTCTGCACTCTAAATGAGTACTGACTTGACTAAACAGGTATATATTCTAAGTTTGGTGTGCTTCTTGATGTTGTTAGCCCACCAGATTCTATTTAAAGTTCGTATCACTTTTCTTGCGTTTACAATCCGATGTCTAATATTGGTTTCGTCCCTACCATCAAATTTAATAATATTTCTGAAATACTTATATTTATGGCAACCTTCTATAATCGGATTATTTTATAGTTTTAAGTCCGTTGTTGAACCCTCTATATACATATACTTGGTCTTATCGATATTTAATTCTATTCCCCAAGTGTTAAAACTCTCAATTAATTTTCTACAAATATATATTTCGTGTCTTCTTTTTCTTGGCCGATCATCAGCAAATTGTAGGGTGTGAAGTTGTTGTTCCACAATAATATTGAAGCCTATATCAACGCAATTTTTGTTTCCAGAGCTTCAGGGCTGTTTCTATCTGATCATTAAACTTTAATTCTACATTTTTAAAATCTCTACATCAAAATAGTCTTTAGTCTTTGAAGACTAAAAGAATAATATAATTTTTTGCGTTTGTACAACAATTTATAATTTCTAACAATCCTGGTAATGGAATTTGGTAAATTTTATTTGCGGTATGAAAAACATGGGCATAGTTGTTAGGTAATGCAGGCTCGGAGAAATTTAAATTATTAGTTAATGTTAGAGTAAGTACAGTTTGACCCCTAATTTTTTCATCTTTAGGATGTTAGTTTCTAACTTCTGATCTATCATGATCAGTTTTTCGCATATAATGTGTTAAAAGGTTCGAAATGACTAATACCCGCATTATGTGCATGATTATAACATAAATTTAATAAAAAAAAACTGCAAAAGACGTCTTTTTCTCGCTGTATTTTTAAGAAATTATCTAAACTTGAGTCAGGTAAATCTTACCAAATGCTAAAAATCCAAGACTTTACAACTAAATATGAGACAACAATACTAGTGATAGTTGTTGGGAAAAAATACAAATAATTTTTCCAAACAAATAATATATTCAATGTAATGGATCTAAGCTTAAAAAAACAAATGCACAACTAAAACTACAAAAGAATTGCTTTCAAGTGGGAAGTGTGAATGAAAAGTTCATCCCAATTAACTTTTATGAAAAAACTACCGACCTATCAGAGGATGAAGTCGACTACCAAGAAAAATTAGTTGTTAATATAAAATAAATTTGTAAAAAAAAAAAGAACAACAACAACAGCCCAACACACAGGAAGTAGAACAGAAACCAAAAAAAATGTCTTCAAAAAGTAAACATACATTGTAAGCATACAAAACACATTTCAAATGTATTACATACGCACGCATGCACACACAAACTTGACAAAATAATCTTGATGTGTACTCATAAATATTAAATTAAGTTTTCTTTGTTACCTAAAACCTTGTTGTGATCTGTGTCTGTGTAAAAAATTGTTTTTGTTTATAAGTAATCACCATCATCAGTATCCCGTAGTCAGTTCTAACTTTCTTCTTCTCATTTAATTTAATGTTAGTTTTCAAAAAAATTAGATGGGTTCTTATTACATATACAATGATGTAATATATGAAATTCAGGTGACAATTGATGAAATTTGTGAATTAATACATTTATTTTTTAAAGATAACCCATATGAATCTTTGTTAAATTTAAAAAAAAAGAAGCAATAAAACTGTGGAAATTGAGCAATTTTAAAATAATTGGTTAGCCGAATTGGTAAAAGATTGCGAAATAGATAATATTTAGTCATATAAATATTGAAAAAAAACTATATAAATCAGGTATGTAAAAATTCTGTTCAGTTTTATTTTGCTTCTTTTTGTGAAAAGATGGCAATCTATTATATGTTTGGTTCGGGTATTTTAAAGTTTTTGATAGTTGATGATTTACATGATATTTTTTTTCAGAGGGGACCGTTTAATAAATTAGTGGTTTTAGAAAAAAAAAAGAGCTCATCACAACACCGCTACCACACACTGATTTAATCACAGTCAAATACAAAACTTACAGCACACAATAACACGAACAAGAAATAGAAAACTCTATCCAAAAAAAACGTTGTTGATCAGCATGATCATGTGTAAACTCTTCACTTCATTATAACTATTTTTTTTGGTTGCAAGATGTTAATAAAAAAATCTACAATTTATGATTAAGTGTGAGAGAGAAAAATAGAGCAATGGTAAAACTTTTCGGGCCAGCGACCAGCTGATTGCTGGTGTCATAAATACAATAAAATTGTTAAAACTAAGATAAATTTACAAATAAAAAAGTAGCACATTGGATGGCACTTGTAATGTGTATTACTTTAATTTTATGTTGTTGTCTCCCATAATGTTTTGATAAATGTAAATTAAAAAAAACATTATTGTAATGTAATTTGTGTTTAGGTACGTATAAAATAGGTTGGAATAAAACACGTACGTTTTGATAAGCCAGATGTTATTCTGTATTAGAAACCGACTAAAACTAATCTTTTTAACAATTGGCAACAATTTTCAAGAAATCATGCACGTTTTTAAATAAGAATTAAACGTATAGGCTTAACACTAAAATTAACATTGCCAGTCATTGAGTTCCTGCACCCTCCTATTTGGATATGCATATTTTATTTTGTAAATAATAAAATCCAGAGGTAGTTCCATATCTTCATCCAAATGTGCTAAACACCTCTTTTTACTGAAAAGAGATTGTTTTATTCCTATTCTCTTCCAATTGACGGGCCATGAATCGTTGAAAGTATTTGTATAGTCAATTACAATGTAGCACTCTGCAGTACTATGGTAACACGGAAAATTTGTGATTTTATCATTACATATTACTCTTTTATAATCATTTGCGTTATTTTGATAATTTTTTGCAAATATAATTGATGATTTTTTGAAGCAATTGTATGGAAAACATTAATTGATAAATCATTAAATAAAGTATTATTGTAATCTTTAATGTCCAGCTCTTTAATTGCTGCATATCCAACACCTCTCACTTTCTTTTATGCACTTTGGCAAACATGTTAAATACCAATATAATTCAGCACGCACGGCAATGAATTCAGTGATGTAAGTATCGGCACATTCATCCTTGAATTCACCTACGATTTTCTTATTCAAACATGGAATTTTGTGAACGTTGTTGGTAGGATAGACTGATCTATCAAACATTTCAGAGGCATCACGTCTAATAATATCGTAAATGTTAACATTTTTGTGCTCACAATTATTTCGTGTAAAGCAGTAGATTAACAAATCGGTGTTCATATATAAAAGTTGACTGTCAAGGAAATTTGAAATTTTTTCCGACTTGATGTAGTTGTAATAAAAATTATTCATTAATAGTTTTGACAAATCTAATATGTTTATTTAATGATGGATTGGTTTATTAAATTTAACACTCAATTTTTATATTTCAGTTTCAATTATGTTCTCTAATAGTAGAATTGATTGTTTAAAATTTGGTTTTGCAATTAGTTCCTGCGCACAATTCCAGTTAGTTGCGGGAATTAACCTAATAACTATAAAATTGCAAATATTTTTAATTGTTTTGCCAAAAAAAATTAATCATTATTTTTAAAATTACCCCTTTTAAAATCAGATTTTGCTTTTGCTCGCAAATTTGTATTAAGTATAATAAATTCTCTCAACCAAAAATTAAGTTCAAAACTCAAGACTCGATGTATTTGTTTCAAAATTAAACCATTCTCTAAACATTATATAAGATTCTTAGGAAAAAAGACATAATTTTCTTTAAATTTAAAACAACAAATAAGTTTAGAAATATTTTTCAAAATTGCTAAATATTCTGGACAAAAAGGTAAACCTGAATATTTATCATGTAGTGTATTTGGGTAGTCGAGATCAACTTAATAAATGCAATTTCTGCCAAAAGCTTGGCCAAAATTTAATTTATTTGTAGCGTTCAAAATTGTTTTCTTTAATTCAGTGATGTCATCATGCTCAAGCCAATAAAAATTGTTTGTAGCCAATTTTTTACACATTAAATAACCGTAAAGGTTAACGGCATTAAAATATTGTATGATTCCGGTATATTAGGATCATATATTGATTTGTCATTTTGATTTGTAAGGAATTTATTATTGGCTTTGCCATAACGATGAACACTTTAACACACACCACCGCGAATATCTTTTTCTAAAAATAGAATCATATCAATGTCTGAAAAAAGTTGTAGTAGTTTAAAATGACTCTTCATAGCTGCTTCCCATGACAATCCGGATAAAATGTAAATCACAGTTGGATCTAATTTATAATAATGCATACAAAATTTTCTATATTTTTAAAAAATATCCGCAAAAAGAAAAACATCGGTTTTTAGATACAAATTAGAATATTTACCTAAATTATTAATTTTGAATTCTTTCCTAACTTTTTTGGCTATTCATAGTTTTCAATACTAATATGCTCATTATTCAACGAACTGAAAAATAAATATTTTTGTGGTAATTTTTTTAGCTTTAAATCGGTTAAGTCATTAGTAAATTTATATTAAAAAACTTAACTTAAAAAACTTGAGAGAAAACAAAACCAATCTAAAAATCTCCATGTTTATTTAGCAACTTTCTTTTAAACTGAGATATATTTTTCACTTGTTTGGGGAATTACCTATATGTTTTCTAAATTACAAACGGCTAATTTATTAATAAGCAAATGCGCATTGTATCTGCTAGAATTGTGAAAAAAAATCGGTAAAATTTTGAGTTTTTTAATTTGTAAATTACAATTATTGCATAAAACCAAAATAAACTGACTGGTAAAGTGATTATAATGTTTTACTTTGGGATTGTAATTAGTAAAATGGTGTAAATATAACAAGCATTCGGTTTCCTCATTGAATTCGGCTAATTTATTAGGTGTAATTTGAAGTGGAATAATGTAAAAAAAATATGATTCAAGTTTCTCACTCAATTTAGTGATTTCATTTTCAAACTATTTTGCAGGATTTTTACTGCGATATAATTTAAATTTATTTAAACTGGAATCGTAGTCACAAACTAAGTAAAATGCTGCACTGTACGGTATATGTTTGCCAAAATTTTGAATGCCTGTATTCTAATTTAATGGCATAGGTAAATTCTGGTTAAAACATTCAAAGTCACCGTAAATCACAAAAGGTGTTGGAATTAATCCAAAAAATTTCGTAAAAAAGAGAAAAGTATTGTCAGATGGTATTTCAGTTCAACAAACTTTATGAGTAATGCAATTCAATTTATGATTTTCCAGCAATGACGCTCTTGTAAATTTGCACAAACACATATCACAAATAAAAATTAAATCCTTATGCTTGATTGCTTGTGCTCGACATAAACGTGACATTGCTAAAATTAAGCAATAATGTCCAATAAAACAATTATAAGGTTTCTTTGGAAAAAGTAAATTACCATAATTTTTTTCTCCTCTTTGGTGTTATAAAACGGTAATAGAGATTTAAATCATTATCAAAACCAAACACATTTACAGAAATAGTAAGGTTTTGTTATTCAAATTTACCAATGTCACAAAGTTTAATTGGAAATTGTATGTTTGTAAACTTTAGATATTGATGAATGTTTTGAGAGTATGACATTACGTTTGAAGCAGCCATGCGAAGCAGCAACTGTCTGAATTTTTAATATTTAGTACAGCATTTTGTGTTTGCGTAATGAAAACGAAAAACCAGGATGTATGTGTTTCCACCGCTAGTTAATTATTCATATTTATTTATTGATATTGTTAAATTACAAATGCGTTTTAGAGCCCAACCGCTACCTCGTTCACTAAAATCATCTAATTTAGATATTACCTCCTGGTTTAAAGTGTTGAAACATTCAACAAGCTGTGTAAAATTTAACCGGACAATGTTTGAAATGTTGAAATGTTTAAATTCCTCCACTTTGCTGAACAGTTGGATGTATTGACCGGTGAAAATATTGTTGCATTTAGGAGATACAATTTTTTTCAACGCCGCCTTCCATTTTCGAATAACCACAACTTAACATTCATTAAAAAAATCAATTAAATGGATAATGTTTTTAAAATTATGAATAATTTTTGTCTCAATTCTACCTTGATAAGCAGAATCCAACTAGAAAACATATTGAAATATTGTAGAATTTAAATTATATTTATAAATTTAGAAATGATACTTACTTTTTGCCATTTTAACACATGTTTGCTTTGATGCTGAATATAGCTTCCTCAATGAATAGTTCTTGATTGTCAAAAACGTTGTTCATTTTGGTTGATGGTTAATTGCTCCAATTTTGCATGAATTTCGTTATTGTAAAAATTTAATTTTACTAGTACAGCTACAATTTTTTAAATGTTTTATTTGAATGCTTCGTTTGTAATTGTTTATGTTTTTTTCAATTCAGCACGCAAGTATTTAACGTGCGAATTATTAAGTTTAAGCGTTTCTGCATAATCTGCTCAATTTAAGCAAGCGTAAAAGGGGTTTATAAAACTAGAAAAGAGGGTGTCATACATCTTGTAATTTAATTCCCTTCCCCAACTTTAGCCTCTTCCTTCACCTCCTTTTCTTTTTCTTCCTTTTTATCTATATGCGGTTTATTTGATTCGATTGGCACAAAATCAACTTTAGCACAATATTGATTTTCCATAGGTTCTATTTCAGTAAATATAAAGCAAAACTTTGATTTTAACTCCATATTAGGTTCTTTTTCGTTCACTTTCTTAAATTTTTCTTGATGGAAAAATCTGTTGAGTGTCATCCAATTCCAAAAAAATTATCTTTCCAAATTTAGTGCTCACCCATTGCAAAGGATGATTACATACCTTTCATCACGTTCAAGATCTTTAACTTTTCACAATCAGTAGGAATTGAGAACCTGTTTCGCACTCTTTAAAATCTTTTAGCAAACACATGAAATTGGTTTGATGAATGTTTTGTAAGTGCAGTAGAGCTGAGTAAAATGCAAAAAAGTTTTAAGTAACTGCGTTTCATGTAATTAGTAAACCCAGATTTAGTTAATTATATATTGTGTTTTTTTTTTCTAACGTCTAATTAACTTTATTATTACACCAATTAATAGAAAACCATTTCCGATTAACATATAATTTACGTTCAAACCAGAAGATAAAAAATAGAATTGTTTAAACATGGATTCGTTAATTGAATTAGCAAGTGAAATCCTTAGCAAATATATTGCTAAAAAAAGAACAAAGTATTCTACAATATAACAAAATTTTATTGTCTTCGATGATATTACCTCTAATTCGTGCTGTGGCAAAAAACAGGAAATAATATGGTATCAGGTTAATAAAATAGATGATTTCTTATTCTAGAACTGGTACCAAAGTGGTTTAATGTTCCAATAATTAATGGCAATATTTTAGATGTTTTTTTTTAGTTAAAACCGATTAAGGTTTAGATACCAGTTTTAAAGAATTTGTCAAAAAAGATGATGACTTTCACAACATTTTATAAAATAACGAATGGGATTGGTTTATTAAGGTGCAAAAGGTTATAATTGAAATCAGGTATATCGAGAATTTGCAATGTCTGCTTAGATTTTGTAAACTATGCGCAGACATTTTAACGCAAAAATTGCCTTTCTTTCAAGAATGTGTAATAAACAAAATCTTTTATAAAGTTCATACTTCTACTATTACTGAATTTATTCGGGAAGAAAATCACTGGTGTAGTTTATGTATCCAACCACCGTTATTTAATATAACATTTTCATAAACAAGGTTTTTATTAAATTTTATTACTTTGATTGTATTTAAATAGTGTTTTCACATGGTCAATTGCATAAATGCCATATGATATTTGATGATTATTAAAATCAACAATATTATTTTTTGTATTTTCCAGATTAATAATATTAGTAATATTTTTTTAGAAATTTATGTTTTTGATATCTTTTTAATAGTACAGTATTGGCAGAATACTCATTAACAATTCTATTAAAGTAGTCGAAATTGTAAATGCCCTTGTTGTAAGTGATGCATGGTCGTATTTAATTAGCCATAATATTTGCCTCTAATGAAAATTGTCTAATTTCTTGAATTCGATTGGTAATTTAAGCAAATATGCTTTATCATAACTTCACACATACATGTGTATAGAACCATTTTAGGAAACAGGCTAAAAAATTATTTTCTGAACAATTCCTGTAAGTGGTTTATATTGAGAGAGAAAATCCAAAATTACTAAGCAGTATGCTCGTGTATTTGTGAGAAAAAGTTTACAAGTTTCTAAATCAATTTTTAGACTAACAGTAGACGTTTTTATGGATTCGTTTTGTTTGGATACACCAAATACAAATAAAGTGTTTGAAAGAAAGTCTAATATTGAAATAATTGGATTGTTTTTACTAACTAAAAAACTGTTTTTAAAATTTATTATTGTAAACGGTACAAAATATACTTCTCTTTCTTCAATTCCCTCCTTCGCGTACACAATAATGCTTTCTAACAATTCATAATGAAGCATTCTTCTACTCATTCGCAAGCCAAACTTAACTTTTGTCGCATGTGTTCATTAAAATGGCTGCATTCGTATTCGCTTCAGTGGTCAAACACATAAATGCAAACAAGCGGAATTATTCAGAGTTGGTTGACCGTATGTCTTCAACATTAATTCTACAAAATATTCATATTTTTATATTGCAAACAATGCAAATCTTATTTCTTTTTCCCTAATTCTTCCACAATTGCACGAACACAATAATGTGTTCTAACAATTCATATTTCAAACATTTTTCTACTCGACCGCAAACAGAGCACTTAATTAATCCATCCGTTATGTGTTCTTTAAAATTGCTCGCGCTTGCTGCAGTACCAAAAAACATGATTGCAAACAAACGGACTTATTCAGAGTTGCTTAATCGGATACCTTCAACTATAATTCCGCATATTATTTAGGTAATAATATTCAAATACTGGAAATTATGAGATATTTCAAATTAAACAATTTTAGGAAATTCACCGTCAACGCTGGATTATAATTTGGAATGCAATCGAAGAAGTGACTCAGAAAGAGCATATAAAATGGCTCAAAAAAAATTCTATGAAAGCTATGAATTTAAAGGTTATATAGTATCACACCAAAATTTCATAATGACGCTGTATAATAATAATATAAGATAGAAAACCGTGTTTGTAGAAGATGAGAGAGAAAAGTATGATATTGAGAAGAAGGAGGATGAGCAGAACGATTGGAATAGTGCGGAAGGAAAAAAAGAAAACAAAGAAGAAGAAGAAGAAGAAAAACAAGAAGAAGAAGTAGAATAGGAGTGAGTAATAACTCATCTAAACATTCATCTTTTCTATATATTACATTTAAATCTAATTTAAGCTATGTCATGTATGTTATCTAGGATATATTAATCTGTTACCATTTAATACTAAAATGGTTAGGAGAAGATTTGGAATAAGGGAAGTTGATATTAGGAGGTTAGCTCATGAAATTCGAAACGAGAAAATATGGTGTGCTATTTGTTTGCGAACGCCGCTTTTTAAACTGTGTACTGAATAAATAAAAAAAAGATAGATATAATCAAATATTACTTATTTAATTCATTGAATAAATCAATAACATTTTGTCTTGAACAAACAGCATACAATAAACTGTGATTATTACAATCAAAAATCCACTGTTTCATAAAATTAATCGTTTTTTCTTCCAAATTTTCTATATTAACAATATGGGAGTAGAAATTTTTCAAGTATTCCAGCTTAGCGGCGCCCTTTAGTATTACAGTCTCTGCCGGATACGTTCGAACAATGGTATTGATGAAATGTAAATCGACACCTCCGCTATTGTATGTGTAAATATTTTTGCCATTGTAGGTTAGCGCCAGTTCTTTTGGTGTAAACTGTGGCGTTCTAAAGCTTTGTATATCGAGGTATAAAATTCGTTAATTTACCATCATTGATAGGCAGACAAACGACTGCCTAGAAAATAATTTTCTACACAATGCCCGTAAGAGGTTCATACTCTACCAGCAAATCAAAAATCACTAGACAATAAACGCGTGTATTGGGTGGGAATGGCTTACGAGCCTCTATTTCAATTTTCAAATCTACCGTCGACAATTTAACCGATTCGTTCTGCTTGAAAACATCAAAAACGGAGTATATTGTATAAAAAAAAAATTGTACGCTGATAAGTACGGTTCGTAACGACAATTTGTGAAACTTTGATTAAACGTTGCATACATCTGATATGCCAACAAGTAGTCTTGCAGAATATTTAAATTCATGTTATCATAAGAATAAGATTCGGAGTTTAGGAAATCTTTATATTCCGCACGTCGCAATGATTAAAAGTGCTTGGAATTGCATTGTTAATATAACGCTTATCCGTATGAAACGCTAAAATGACATATCTTGGTTTCTCTAGCGCCGTACTAGTTTTTACCGACCAGATGTCACGTTTCGTATTTCGTAGAGCAGGGAGCTCATGCAATTCCCAGCGGCGGAACGGTAACATAATTCCGCAATCGTTTTTAATTTGATTCATAAATTCCAAGTGCAATTTATCGTTAATTTGCAAATGAGGCACATGCCATTCCAAGGTTTCTATTTCAATCTTATGATTTTGATCAGATGTGTAGACATCCTTATCGCTTCTCAAACGCAGAAAAATTAACTCCTGCTTTGCATTTGCAACTATTCTGTAATAGTCTGCAACAAATCCAAGCAGAAAATTAAGTAGAATATGTACTGAAAATAGCCCGTCCTTCTCATAATTTGGCAAATAACTCGCACCCTGCCAGCCGGCAATGGCAATTTTACAATCATGCTAAGAAAAAAAGAAACATCCTTTAGTTGTACTCTCAATTGCAACGTCTCACACTTTATCAATCTCCACTCCGTTAATTTCATAACGAATTTTATCAAACAGAAAACAAAAACCATTATAATTTATTGTTGGAAATTTAATTACACCCGCGTAATCCACAACTTTTTCTATGTTACCGGTTATGCAAAGATAGCTTACACACGGAGAGGTAAATAAGTGTTGCTGATTGATTAATATGCGTATTTCATCGTTATTGAGAAAATTATTGCTTCGTGGCTGATAGGTATGATATTCGTATTTTGTGATTACAACATCAACGTGCACCGCCTGCAAGATATTGATAAATTTTTTTATGTTAGTTCTTCTTCGTTTTCTTCAACTGATAGCTAAGGGTTTCCAGTTGTTGGAGTTTAACACGTGTCACCTTCTGAAAGTATGGCTTACAACTACCTCCTCGAGTTATGTATTGTAGGGGTTTATACTCCTCTCTAGATCTTATCTTACTATTGAAATTTATACTCATTTGGCTTTAATTCGAGTTTCACAACTCGTTTCTCGTTACGGAGATTAAGTAGGTCACTATTTTGGTCTTATATCCGCACTGTAATGTTACTGATTTGATGCTTATTTGTCACGACCGGCAGGTAAAGAATGCTTTGTGGTTCCTTTTTTATAGTCACTCCCGGATCAACATCAGGCGCAAAATCATACAGTACATGCAAAAAAGTATTATTGCGATAGGATCCGGTTCCTATATTGCATTCGATTGCGACGCTATTTATTTTGATTATATCCACCTCGCGATCTTACGTGTAAACTGTACCGGCCTCTAAGTTACTTTTAGCACCAAAATCTAGCAATCCAGATAATTATTGGGAAACGCTGAAGAAAATGCTAAAGTATTTGCTAAACAGTTCTACTTTTAGAGTATTTGTGTTTGCGGTCAATCTTAAAACATCTTTTTTTGCAGCGTTGGGAGACGCTTTCAGTTTAATTCGTTCATATAAATAACTTTCAAGGTCCAAAATTTCATATGCCCTTTTTTTTAATATCAACTATTCATCCATGCGTTAAATTGTTTTTAACAAAATAGTAAAATTTATTATTAACATCCTTTTCAATGTTTGGTATTGCATTAAAAGTGTGGAAACCGATAAGACCAATACAGTAATTTAGTTCAGGATATAATTCAATTGGTGGGTAAAAGTCTTGACTTAGCACGCTTGTAATGCCCGTTAACGATACCGTTAATGACATGACTGACTAACTGTTTTAGGAAAAATATATTTATAAGAGAGAAATGGGGAGAAAAATAAAATGTTCCCTTTCATGTGTACTTAAGCAAATGAAACGCTGGCAGAAGATTAAGTCAGTGAACAATGTGTTTGGCATTTTTTCTGGAATTCATGCGAATGTGAAATTGATTGGAACTATTTGGAAAGTTTGCTCACCGCTCACTTGAAAAATCATGCCAGGAGCAGCGAGGTAGAGCGTTTATGGAATTGACTGCCGCATGCTTATCGTAGGCGAGAAGACATTGCAGAACTCTTGCCATGTTATAAGCATTATAATTTACCGAGCGCACATTGATGATCCGCCGCCGATAAAAAGAATTGTTTTTAAGGTAGATAAATGAATAAGAATTAATAAATGTATTTATTTTAGTAAATTATAGAAATTTTTTTAAGCTAAATGCCGACAATTGTAAGGATTAGAGCCTTGATAGTTATCATGATTATAGAAAATTGTAGAACCTTGAAAATACTTTATAACATCTTCCGGAGGTTGAAGGTTGCCATAACTGTCAAAATAAACGACCTCTCGTCTATTCTTTTAATATGCAGTCCAGTGAGAGCCGGGTTCCTCAGCGTCATCAGTAGTATTAAAATAAGAATACCAAGTAGATAAACCCTATGTAATTCTTATGGACTTCCGGTTGGTATCAATCTCTAATGGGAGCCTAGTGTGTAAGAGTGAGAAGTGAAGTGTGGTGTGAGTGCGAGTAAGACAGGCACTAGTAACCTTCCGTCAGCTGTGGATAGATGGCTTAACGGGCATTATAAAAACAATAAAATTTTAAAAGCTCGCTTCTGCACACCCGCCAGTAAATGGCGCGACAGTTTTAAATGTGCTTAAGATTGCATATATTAAATGGCAATCGCGGGAGTTTTGAATTCGGCACGCGGAAGTTTTACTGCATACGTTAAATGGTGGAGTGCGGGAGTTTTGAATTTCTATTAAATTAAATGGAAGAGTAATAATAATATATTAGTTATCAAAACACCATTTAATTAATTTATTTATGCTTTGATTCACATTTCTACATAAGCTTTAGATATAGTAGGAACAATGTAATACATGAAATCGTTGCATTAACAGCGTTAATGAATAAATTAATTTTAGAGAAGAGCTCCGTATTAGTAATTCTTCACACAACCTGCTTCCATTGGGTGGAGATCTTGTTAATTCACTATTATTAATTCAACTTCATCCGAATAATCTTCTTTTTTGTCTAAATTCTCCATCTTCCAAATGATGGTCTGCCACTCTTTGAATGAGTATACACTCTCATTAACAAATCGATATTTATTTTATAATTGATTAAGTTGAATTATATATATTGAATTATGAATAGCAGAATTATTATATGACATCAGCTGCAATTTTGGTGGCCACGCGTCATCAAAAATATCGTTATAATTGATTGATATGTAACACTCGGCGACATTTTTAGGTGTTTCAATGTATAATCTAGAGTTTACGATATTTGTTAGAATAAATATAGCACTGCTAACAAAAAACCTGACGATGCCAACATATTGATTAAAATAAAACCATTTCCGCAAAGTTTATTGATTGTATATTTATACATATTTGAATTATCCCCTTCCTAAAAATGCGAGAGGGCGGAAACTGGCTTGATACCACAATTAAACAAAACATTCTCGTTCGTTCTTATTAATCGTGACGCATAAAACGATGGATAAGTTGTAATATGAATTTGAATGAAGTAAATAACGTTGTTTATTAAACTACTTCATCACCACTATCACCACCGCCATCACCAATATTGAATGTCTTTAACATTCTGGATAAATTTCTAAACAATATTATGGAACATCCTCCGCTTGAGAAAAAGGATATGGGAATTGCGAGGCAGGATAATAGAGTGAGATGCAGAGAGATTAGTTTCAAGACTAATTTTAACTTTACCAATGATAAGAAAATGTTATTCTTAAATAAACGATAATTTTAACTTGTTTCAAAAATATTACTCAACCTTGGTCTGAATATTCTTCAAGAATTTGTAACGATGGTAGAAATAAGAACATCATTGTCTGCATTAATGCTTTCGGAAGAAGAATAGGAGAAATTTTACCATTGTAAATGCATCATTTTCCCATTATTAAATTTTTTGGATAATGCAGCGTCAGCAGCAGCAGCAATACCAACATGCACAACTTGCGGACAAGAAGCAAGGTTTTCGAAAACAATAAAGCTTTCTGATAATCTGCAATAAAAAATCATCAGAAGAAAGAATAGGCTGTTAGCGTTTCAGATGGAAAAACAAAGCGTTATAAACTTAAACGCGCAAGATTTAAAAAAAATAACTGAAACTGGTATGATTATAACCTTTGCATTAAAAATATGTAAAAGTTTAAAGTTTTGCGAATTTTATAAGAATTTCCTCACTAAAATAGTATATAAAACTCAACCGAATCAGCCGGAATGTGATGATATTAAGATTCAAGCTGTAGAAATGTATAAGATTAATGATAATGATGATGATAATGATAGCAATGATGTATATATCAATGAAAATCTAATGGCTTTACAAGAAATGTTACATCATTCATTATCAAAGGTGATGAAGGTTTGTAAGTCGGTATAGAATAAAACAATAAAACAATGTTCGACGGGTGTAAAACGATTAAAACTATCTGTATAAAATTATATTAATAATAAAATCAATTCTAAAAAAAAGAATTTATTTATATTTCAATGTATGTATAATTAATTCGTTTACAGCATTTTTTATCCTTTTCAGTAACCTTATATCATAACATTCATTATTAAATAGCGAGAGTTTGAATTGATCACTGTGAATTACATTGTTTTTAAATTTATTATATTCATAGTAATACTTACCACTAAAAAATATAATTTATTATTCGTATAACAAAATGCATGTTTTAATTTTGATAATAGAAATGGAAAGTCGTTTCTAAGGTAACCGAATTTAATCTCGCTGTAATCACACTCATTAAGTTCACAATGAAAACCATTCTGATAAAACAGCAATGTACGCCCGGAATTGATGTTAACCGTGGCAATTAATTTCATCATTGTACTTGATCGGATATCTCAAAAGTGGCTAATTAACTTAAATTTTTGTGTATATCGATAAATATAACCATGAACAAAAATATTAATTGTACCATTCGGACTCTGATAAATTGCATCGATCTTATCAAAGTCTTTAGGTAGATCTGGTATCCAATCAGTAATTAGTGCAGGAAGTTAAAAACGTTTCTCCTTCAAATTCTTAATCCACAACCATTTCTTAAAAATAATGTATAATTTATCTTTGATTATTAGAAATGTCGGTATTTCTTTTAATGTACATAGACTAAATTTATCTGCAACATCAATTGCAGAAGTAATAGTAGTATTATTAGGTTCGGAATTATTCAATTTCCTATCATAAAACCTTTGAATTGCTTATATATCATCAATACTAAGATCATAATTGTTCAAGTTCATTTGCGGTATAAAGAATGGGAACATGACAGCGTAATCCCGCGATTCATGCGTATGCGATACGCCAAAAGCATGCCCAATTTATGTGTAATCACTTGCAGGAAATTTGTGCGCGCAGGATCGGTAATAAAATGTTTGCTATAATCCTAAAATTTGTCGGAATCTAGATGCATTACCAATACTCCTGTGAAATTGTTGGTTGTAGAAAAGAATGAATGCCCTAAAACATATCCTCGTCCTTTGAACTTAGTTGTACAAGCTCTCTCAAATGCTGGCTCTCGCATTAAATGAGTCATTCTCCCCATAGAAATTATAATGTCCGCTCCAGTTTTGGTGTAGATGAATTTTAAGTTTGTATGTCTGCTCCAAATCTTGAATGCGTGCCGCGCTAAACGTCTTGGTTCAGTCGTTGCCTCAATAAAATTCCATTTAAAATCTTTTTTCCCCATTTTACAAAATCTGCGTTATGAGTCGGGTATAGGCAAAATTCTGATATTTCATTGATTGACTTATCTGGAAGTCCGCATTGTCCAACATTTTATTTATACAACAATTTATTTCCATAGTTTTTTTGGAATGTGATAATTTCATTTTCAAAGGAACTTTGTGCTTCTGGATTGTTATTTCCTTCAACTTCATCGCAATCGCTTATAGCAAAATATCCAGAACGTTTTAAATAACTCATTGCAAATTTATAATCACTTTCATTAGAGCTCTCTCATTTTAGCACCACCACCAAAATAATAATGATAAAAAGGAGAATACATGATTGAAGCTGCATTTTTAATGTGCGACTGAATATTTTTTTATCTGATATCAAATGGTTTTTATCAATCCAGTTATTATGTGATTTATCAAAACCTAACCATTTTACAAATACTTTACCCCCTCTCCGGCGTATAATCTTCTCAACTAGATAAACATTATTATAACGCGCCGATTGCAATTTTTGTTCGAAAAAGGATCCCTTAATTTCACGATCATTCAAATTTTTTAGAAAGTATACAATGGGATTGGAAATTTTAAAGTTATAAATGCTGATGAGCTCGGTAGACCAGTTAGGTGTATAATCTTTATCGAATACTGTTTTCTGTTTACTAATTTGCACATTATCTCCAATCTTAAACTTCTGTTTACCAGCAACTTTAATATGAGTGTATGCAGATTGCAATATTGCCTTCTCATTGCTTCCATTAACATCAGCTGGCGGCATTCCTGTAGTACGGTGACGCATCGTATTATAATCTGTAGTAATTTAATCTAAAATGTCATAGTACGCATACTTCCCACGCAGACTAAACATACGATAAATTCTCGATTTCAATGGGCGTATAACTTGTTCAGCTATAGATGCTTTCTTAACACTGTACGTAGAGTATTGGTTAATATGATGCGTCTTCATAGAGCGGTTAAATGTTGCATTATAAAATTCCGTACCCATATCCGTCTGCGGTTTAATTGGACTGCGTTTCGATTTCTTTAAAACGTGTTCAAATGCTTTCACCATATTCGCGGCAGATTTATTTTTTAGCACACAAGTCTACACATACTTGAAAAAACAGTCAATAATTACTAGCACATATTTATATCTTTTATTTTTATTAGCATATAAAATAAAATCTGCCAAATCCGCCTGATGGAAGTGGTGGTGGTGGTGGTAGTGGTTGTTGTGGTGAAATTTGCATCCTTACCATTTTTACAATCGATTTGATTCTATTCGTAATATCCATTTTATATGAATTGAGATATGCTCGTGTCTTTTCAATGCGTAAATTCATATTCTTAAATAAATTATCTTCAAAACGTTGCTTATCAGGAGTCATCTCATTGATTAATTTAGTGTTTTCATCAACTTTTTTATTAACGTTCTCCATTAATGTTTCCACAATTGCAAGATAATCTTTAAAACCTCTCCCTTCTGCCTCGATTGAGTTCATTCTATTCAAAAGATTCATTTTATATGAATTGAAAAATGATCGCATATTATTAATGCGTAAATTCATATTCTGAAACAATTGATCTTTATAAGGTTTTTTATCAGCAAACATCTCATTAATTAATTTTGTGTTCCCACCCACTTTTTCTAAAATCTGCTGATTAACGCTTTCTAATACTTTTTTTGTATCTGCAAGACAATCTTTAAAGTCTTTCTCATGCTCTTGATTATTGCCTTATATTACTTTCTTCACGTTTTCGAATTGTTCTTTAAAGTCTTTCTCGAAAGTATTGAAAACTTTCTTACTAGTTACATCATCAGGATCAACTGCTTTCCCAATGTTCTTTATAATACTGTCATTAAAATTAATGTTTTCATCTTAATTGATTGTATATCCCGCAGGCTGCGAGCAAGCCCGCTTCTCACCACGATGTCTAATCACAGATCTACCAAATTTATCAATCGTCATAACGTTCGTTTTTAATGAAGGTTCGAAACATACTGCTAGTTTATTATATCTGCTTCACGAAGTTCTTTTTCAATGGAGGCGATTTCGTTTAAATGTGAATTGTTTCACATTGATTCACATTGATTAATGAGTTCATTGATATCGTTATAACAGACGTAATGAAAAGGTTTATTATCAACCTCTAAAAAATTTCCCAATTCTGTACCACGCTTCTTTTCAGACCTTGGTGAGGCATACAATAGTTGAAGAGCGATGGAATACTGATTCTGCATTATTGGTTTGATAATGTTACAATATTTAGCAGTATTTACACCATGTACTTTAAATGCAGCTTTAAAATCTCTACGTGTAGCATTTGTAATATTCAGGATAGTAGCATACATTTCCAAATTTTTACGATTGAAACCGTTTGGGTTATTAAGAAATATTAACTTTGTTAACTTTGTTTTGTTGATACAGTGATTTGGAGTAAACGTAAATGTTTTCAAATTGTAGCCCATTCTTGCTCAAGAGCATACTCAGCAGCACGTTTAATTAACCACAATTTGACGGCCCGCATATAATGGATCGAATCGAGTTTGAAAAAAGCTGGCTGTGTCGTCGCTTGATGAGCGCACACTCGCTGCCGCACAAGTCTTTAATGTTGATAATTGGTAAGAAAATTGAATGTTTGCTCACTTCCATGTCTAACACTTTACTACCGCTGCATAAACTTTTATTTTTGTTTTTACCTTTCAGTCAAATAAGCACAATGATGAGGAGCGGTTTGGTTAATAGTGCAATCAATAAATTGCCGATAGAATTGCATCTATCGGGCTATTCCTATTGCGGGCCGGGTACAAAATTGCAAAAACGTCTAGCTAGAGGTGATGCAGGTATTAATCTGCTGAATAAAACGTGTAAAGGACATGATATTGCCTATTCAAAATCAAAGGAAATCAGCGATCGTCACGTGGCCGATAAGAAACTTGAAGAGGCAGCTGTAAAACGCGCGCGGTCAGTCGATGCTAGGTTGGGTGAGAAAACAGCAGCATTGACAATAGCGGAAATCATGAAAGTTAAACACAAGATGGGCATGGGTTATAGAAAAGCAGGAAACAAGAAGAGGAAGACAAGGAAGAAGAAGAAGAAAAACGGGAAGAAATATCCATTGCAAAAATCGATAATTGCCAAGGCAAAATTGGCGATTCAGAAGCTTCTAAAGAGGAATAATTCAGGAGCTGTGCTGAATAAAGGTGCGCAGATCGCTCTAGAAGCAGCACCAATGGCTGTTAAAAGCATTGGGGGCAGATCGAAAGTGCAAACGTCGAGAATCATTCCAATTCCAAAGGCGGGAGGTGTTTTCCCGCTAAATCCAATTTTTGCGAGTTTAAGCGCAATCGGTTCTATAATAGTATATTTTGATAGTTATCGTAACCTTCAGCCTCCAGAAGAAAGTTTATAACTTCTTTATAACTTTATAACTTTCTTTATAACTTTCGTGAATGTAAAATTTTCTCTAATTATGAGAACTACCAAGGATCTAACCCATATAATTGTGGACATTTAGCATCAAAATTTCTGTATGATTTCCTAAAATAAATAAAAAAATCAATGTTTTTTATTTAACATCATTTGCCTCCATTTAAAACAATTTTTTTTATTCGGTGGACCGTCGATATGCGTTCGATCGCCAGATAAATTATAATGTTCATAGCAAGGCAGCAGTTTAGCAATGTTATTCTGCAGACGGTAAGAATCCGGTAGCCAATTCCATAAGTGCTCCACCTCACCGGGTTCAGCATGATTCCACAAGTGGTTCGTAAACAATCTTGCTAAATGTTTTATTCTAGACTCATCAAAATTCCGCCAAACACACCACTTACAGACTTTAACGTCATAGGATATGAATACAAACATTCCCTCTACTTTATTATTATTGTTATTAATAAAGAGATGCACTTCCCTAAAACAGTTAGTCATGTCAATCACAGTATCGTTAACGGGCAATACTAGTGTGCTGAGTCAAGACTTTTTCTTTCACACGTTTAATGCGATACCAAACATTGTAACGGGTATTAACAACAAGTTCCACTTCTTTAATAAGAATAATTTAACGCATGGGTGGATATTTGATATTGAATATTGATATTGATATATTGATATTGGGGGCGTATGAAATTTCAGACATTGAGATCATTGTTTGTATGAGAAAATTAAAGATAGAATACCGCCTAATGCATTGAGGGAAAACGTTTTAACCTTAAGAGCAAATACAAACACTCTAAAGGTGGAGTTGTTTAGCAAATACTTTAGCATTTTCTTCAACGTTCCACATTCATTAGCTTGACTACTCGGCTTCACTCGCAAAGGTATCTTAAAGGCCGGTGTGGTGCACATTTTAGATCACGAAGTGGATATTATCAAAATAACCAGTGTTGCGATCGAATGCAATATTGCCACCAGATCTTATTGAAACGAAACTCTCTCTCATATTCTTTATGATTTTGCGCTTGACGTCGATCCAGGCGTTGCAATTAAAAAGAACCGCAAAGCATTTTTTACCTACCCGTCGTGGCAAACAGACATTAAATCGGTAACATTACGGTACGCATTTTAGATCAAAAAGGTAATTTACCTAATCTTTGCAACGAACGACGAGTTGTGAAACTCATAATAAAACCAAATGGGAATATACTTCAATAGCGTAGAGATAGGTTTTAGAGGAGGAAGAGGAGAAGGAGGAGGGTATAAATCCCGTCAATCTATAAGTCGAGGCGGTAGTTGTAAAGCATATTTACAGAAGGTGACACGCGTTAAGTTGTAGCAACTGCAAACTGTTGGTTATCAGTTAAAGAAACATGGAAGAATCCATTGACATCTTTCAAACGGTGCAATTCAATGATGCAATCACGAAATACAAAAACAACATTTATCAACCTCTAAGCAATAATTTCCTCCCAAACAATAAAGCACGCATATTAATTAACCAACAGGATTTGTTAACTTATCCGTGCGACAGCTACCTCCGCATTACCGGCAGTGTAGAAGGAGTGGCAAATAAGGCGTGTGTAAAGAAATATCCGCAGATAAATCGGAATGGCTTTTGCTTTTTATTCAATAAAATTTGTTATGAAATAAATGGGGTAGAAATTGATAAAGAGCAAGACGTTAAAATTGTGAGTACAATTAGAAGATATCTTCTCCTTCCTCAGCATGATTGTAAATTTACCATTGTCGGTTGGCAGGGTGCGTGTCATTTGCCAAATTATGAAAAGGACGGGCTATTTTCAGTACATATTTCACTAAATTTCCTGATTGGATTTGCTGCAGACTATCGCAGAATAGTTACAAGCGCGAAGCAAAAGATAATTCTCTTACGCTCAAGACGCGATAAGAATGTGTATATATCAACTCAGAATCATAAGATTGAAATTGAGTCAGTTGAATGGCATATGCCTCATTTACAAATCAATGATGAACTGCATTTGAAATTTATAAATCAAATTTAAAACGATCGTGGTATTATGCTCCCGTTCCGTCGATGGAAGCTGCATAAGCTGCCTACGCTGCGGAATACGCAACGTGACGTCTGGTCGGTGAAAACCAGCATGGCTCTAAAGAGGCCGAGATATATTGTTTTGGCTTTTCATACCGATAAATGTGATAAAAACAATGAGACTCCGATGGACGATTTCTTAATTGATCAATGCGATGGCCACCTCCGTCGGTAGTGGAGTTTGATACATTGATATTCAAGGCTTTCAAACGCCATCGTTTACGCCAAAAGAATTTGCATTAAGCTACGACGGAGAAGACGTTCACTCATTTATCTTTAATCCGGACGATGGTTGAAACAGCATTATCACGGAATCAAATACAATACCGGAGGTGTGAATCTGCACTTTATCAGCACCATCGTTGCAGCGTATCCTGCAGAGATCGTAATAATAAAGGGGGCTGACAAGTATAAATACTTGAAAAATTTGTACTTTTACATCATCAATGTGGAGCATCTGGATGAAAAAGCGGTAAAATTTAAGAGGCATTTCATCTTTGATTGTTGTTATAATTCACATTTGTATGTTGTTTGCGCCAGGCAAAATGTCATTGATTTATATAATAATTATAATAAAAATATATCAATTATTTCATAAGAATACATCATTTATATTATTCAATGCAAATTTTAAAAAGTGGTTATTGTATGCAGCAAGCACACTATAATTCCCTATTCCATATTTTAATAGATAGTTCATTTAGATCAATTTTTCGCTGTTGAAATCTAACTTTAACTACCTTCGTTGCATATGATAGATGGTGTTGTTACGTGAGGAAACATTTTTGGCACATTTGGATATCCAGTGGTGATATGGAAAAATAGCTGATTTTTAGAACTGGATCTGTTTCTTCTTTTTTTTTCTTCATCTTCTTGGTCATTCTCATTATTACGCTCTTCCATCTCCATTTCATCATTATTATTCAGATAATACTCCTCCCCCTCCACATCATGCTCCAGAAAAATAATTTCCCATCTATTATTGTATAGAACTATAAGAAAGTCGCGTCGTGAATGTAGTCGTCAAAGTTGTAGGAATGAAAAAAAAATTTATTCAACCATTTAGAAAATTTACCGTTAGTAATATTATCTACTTCCTCCCAAATTATCATCCATCGCTGATAAAAAATTTCTTTAAAAAATTTCTTAATAAAATTACTTTATAATTTTAATAGTTAACTATGATTACCTGAATAATTCGCCAGATTAAAGTAGAAGACGGTTTATTTATCAGTTTATGATAATTCCGATTATTTTTATTTATTGTTTTCGCAATTGCACGGAGCGTAATTGAATTTAATGTAAACATAATGGAAGCATTAATTAACTGATTTGTGATAGAATAGTAAATGAAATTATTATATTTTTTACAGAGGAAGCGTTGCTACAAAAGAAAATTTAAAGGTGGTGGCAAAAATTATTGTTTACACCGGAAAATGTTATCGCACTATAGAGATTTTAAAGGTGGAGAAAAATATTTGCATACAAGTATAACATTATCACTATAAAATAATTAGTCTTAGTTAACAATTGAAGTTGAAATCGTTAATAAATTGGTTCGTACATCAAGCATCATGAATTTCTTTACAAAGTTTAAAGAGTATGGATTGGGGATAGAGTTTTGTCCGACAGCGTCGCTTGATTCCTTAGAAGTTGATAAACCCTACAATATAACCGGTATTAAATGGATTATTACAAAATTTGAAAAAGTCATTTCCGTAGAGTTGACGGGTTGTCAAGTGTTTCTACCCAAAAGATTTGCCGTCAATTTTGAGGATACAAGCTTTACTCAGTTTGAACAAATGGTAAGCTGCGGTATCAAGCTCGTTTATAAAGGTCAGAAGCAGTTTAGAGTGCATACTGGTGCAGAAGTAGATTTTCAATAATTGATTAACAATGTGCGATGAAAAAATTAGTGAAGTAATGCAACGTTCTTAAAAATGCCTAAATAAAAGTATTTATCAAAACCTGCTTACATCTAATTTTACACATCTAAAAACGCTTTCTAATGAATTGCGCGCAATTAAAATTGGGAAGCTTTATAATATTGGAACCATATTGAAAATAGAAGCCTGCGTAACCAAAATTTATTATTATAATCGAAAAATCACTGAACGTCTACGTAAGGTGAAGGATTATCAACTAGGAATGCAATTACAACAAAATATCAAGAAATAAGATTTTATTTTTATGTTTTTTTCTGTATCATTCTTAAACGTTAGAATTTTTACTAGCTTAAATAGGCATTTTATAATCGTATTCAAATTGGAAAATTACATAATTTCAAAAATCATTTGGATTTGAAAGTGTTTAACCAATCCTGTCGAGAGCCTGTATTGAAGAGGTGGAAAATTGCGCTGAAACAGTTGAAGTCGATGAAGTGTAACATCATGCTCACTGCACAGTACATTCATCTAATCAGCAAAGCTGAAACGTTTAAACAGTTTCAAACCTCCAACATCATCCTACTTCAATCGGCAAATCTTCAGGAGGTATTCGATAATCTTGCACCGCAAATTTATACAAGGCAGGAAGGATATAGCGAAGGTGGGAGCGGCTGGGCATTAAAAGCGTTGTACGGGTTGATAATTTCAATTAATAAGTTTGATCCATTAAATTCAGGCGGTAGTGGAAGTTATATAAACTCGCCTGATTTTATTAAAAGGAAGCGTGCTATTATTAATATTAAAAACAATGATAATCAATGTTTCGCCTGGTCTATTTTATGCTATATATTTCCAACACATTTTAATCCTGAAGATCAGAATTCTTACCCGCAAGATATTCATACACATTTGACTTTTAAAAGCATTGAGTTTTCAGTGCAACTCAAAGATATTTCGAAATTTGAAAAACAAAATTTGAAAATTTCAATTAACGTTTTTGGATTGGATGATGGGTATTGTGTAATTACCATTTATATTACAAAAAAGAACGTGAAAATCATATCAATTTACTCTATCTTAAGAAAGCAAAGAATGATATTTGAGGTCATTATTGCTATATTAAAGACTTATTCTGATTATGCCGTCGTTAGATTACACATTGTAAACGTGCTACATTTATATGTAGTTCATGAATAAACTACTTCTATTCTGATAGTATTTTAAAACAACACAAACGTAATTGTAAGCTTCATCAGCCGGTTAGAATTGAAGTACCTGATAAAAGTAAAATGCTTAAATTTTCCAAACATAACGCATTATTACCCACACCTTTTGTCATTTATGCAGATTTTGAATGTTTTAATAAATTGTTGAAGGAATCGAATGCTGAATATTTATCGCGTAAGGTTTATAAGCACGTTCCTTGCAGTGTTGCATATTATTTAGTTAATCATTATAATAAAAGTTTAAATAGATTTAATTTTTATCAAGGAGAAAATCTAGTAAGATGGTTTATTAATGACTTGACGGTGATAAGCCGAGACGTTGAGTTCGTGTAAAATACGACCGAACAACTGATAAACATAACAAAAAATCAAAGTTCAGAATATAAACAGAACGAGCAATGTACATACTGTAATTATCGCTACACTCTTAATAATATTAAGGTTAGACATCATAATCATTTTACCGAAAATTTTATCGCGGCTGTTTGCAACATTTGTAATTTAAAAATTAGGAAATCTATATTACCACCCATTAGTTTTCATAATTTTAGTAAGTACGATTGTCACTTATTAATTACCGAATTGGTGAATTTTTATCCTGGTCAGGTTTTTCTCATTCCGCAGACTGCAGGAAATTATATCTCAGTTTCAAAACGATTTGGTATGGTAACGTGGCGCTTTTTAGATTTATTTCGCTTTATACCGAGTTTGTTGACTAAATTGGCAGATTGTTTGGAATTGCATGATTTTATACACACAGCTAGCCATTTTGTAAATTAAAACCATTTAAAATTACTATGTCGAAAAGGTGCATTTCCTTATAAATACGTTCATGATTTTGATCGAATGAATAAAGGATCATTACCAACGAAGAATAATTTTTTCAGTATTCTACGTGATGACGGTATCACTGATGATGATTATGCACGTGCACAACAGTAAATATAAAGCGCCGGTTCTAGTGCCACCACCACCACAGTTCAGCGCCACCTATAGGTGAGCGATATAGTCAAAGTAGGCATTCTTTGGTAGATGGCGGGTATTATCGGTGAGCGGGGTTTCTTCTTTGTGCCACCGTCAGTAGATGGCGTTACGGGTCGAGAATAGAGCGGGAGTTTTGAATGCAGGAGTTTGAATTAATATCAATATTTTAGAATTATGCACGCAAGGTTGCGGAATGCAGCGAGCGGGAGTTTTGAATCGTGCATGTTAGAGTAAAATTGCAGGACTCATAATTTATAAATAAACAATTCATAATAATAATATTATTACTTTATTAACATTGATCAAAAGTAAGCTTTTAGTACATACATACTCCTTATAAACAATTGTATTAAATAAGTGACCCCACGCATAACTGTTTACCCCATCATCACAGATGCTTCGTCTATTGTCCAGGAACGATATACATTTCTTTTCCTGTGCCACCGTATAAATTTGATGTTTTTCAGATCTAATTAGGTGCTGCGTTATAGTTCTTATTTGAGGTTTTTATTTAGCGGTGGTGGTGGTGGTGATGTGAGTGTAAGTGTGGGTGTAGGTGTGAGTGTGGGTGTGGTGGTGTTTTGGCTAAGCAAAAAAGAGCGACAAAAACACAATTACGAATTTTTTTTTTATTTAATTTTTTTCAATATAATAGCTCCGGTCAAGACCAATGAAATAATACATATTAGAAATTTTTTACCAATACCAATATATTTTAAAATTGTACATAGTTTATTATGACGCATTATATGTTTTTCATAATTAATAATATTTATAAATTTATTCGGTGTCATTTTGTCGGTAGCAATAAATGTCCAATTGCTGCTTTTATTAGCTCCACCTTGAAAAAAATAGTTAAATTTATATGCAAGCAAACTAGTGTTTACATTTCTCCAGTCAATATTCATGGAATAAAAATTATTTTCATTTTTCATTAGTGACTATTTTGCCGGCTACGATTTATTCATCGTCTTGTCAACACTTATTGTCCCATAACAATCTTGCACATGTGCTGGCTTGTAAACAAAAATGGTTGAATTTAGTAAAAATGATGTATATAGAAAAAAGGATGTGGTCGGTAGATTCATGTTGTAGTTGTTGATGTTGTTGATGTTCTTGTTGTTATTATTGACTAACCAATTATTATTTAAGGCTGCTTATTTATATAGTTGTAATTTAAATCCATTTCCGGTCACGCATAATGTTCCATACCATCTTGTAGTCTTCAAAATTATTCAATAGCCAAAAAGCCGAATCGGGTCCCTATCTCTATCCCACAGCTTTTTTTTTCTCTTATTTTTTGATATTATTTTGAATCCATGTGATTAAATTATACCGATCACACGGTTCTGAAGGGTAAATATATATTCCATCTCATACTAGCTGCTGCATGACCACGTTAAATGTTTTTACTTTTTTTCGGTGGATTATGTGTTTAAAAAAATTATATAATTTTCTTGAAATATCTTTTGGGGCATTCTTGATTCCACACCTTATTATTTCAGAATCTTTCTTCTTCTCTGCAAGTAGCCAGTCCACTTTCTCAAATGTTGAATTGTGTAGTAATGTATATTGATACATTTTTTCAGGATCGAAATATGTTGTTTCCAGTTCTTTCAACTCTTTCACATCACTGCTACATCGAAATATCGACAACAGCATCGAGTGCAACACTTTCAAACACTCTTCTTCATACTTTTGTTAAAAACTCATGATGACTGCACGCAAAAAACACCGTCACGGTAACTGACTAATTAAAGCCAAAGCACACCTTATATAGCATGCAAAACTTCACAAAACAAGACCTTTCCCTAAGTTGTAATATGTAAAATAGGTTTTGATCCCATATTATTTTTTACCATTCTTCATTTGTTTTCTTTTCATATTGATATTCAATTATTAACTCGATATAAACATATTTATCTGCTTTTTAAATTAAAAGCGCTATCTGATCATTAAAATTTAATTCTACATTTTTTAAAGTCTCTACATCAGAATATGGTTTGAGGGCTAGAATAATAAAATAATTTTTATCGTTTGTACGACAATCTATAATTTTAAACGATCTCCGTATTGGAATTAAGTAAATTTTATCTATATTTATGAAAAACATGTGCATAGTAGTTTGGTAAAGTAGACTCGGGCAAATATAAATTAATAGTTGATGTTAGAATAAGTACAACTTGATCTCTAATTTTTTCATCTTTAGGATGTTGGTTACTAATTTCTTCATGATGTTTTCTATCTTTTTTTTCCTCTTCATGATGTCTGGATTTATGGTGTTCAAATTTATTAATTGACATGTTCAATTTATGTTATATCTTTTTGACTAATTCAACTGTTGACTTTTATGACTTTTATCAAATCCTAATCATTTAACAAATAATTTTGTCCCCTTCTTTCTCAATACTTTTTCAACTAGATGTATGTCAGGATATTTTGCAAGCTGTAGTTCTTTAGCATTAAAACCTCCTTCTATACCTTCATCAGATTGATCTTGTAGATGAAATGTTATTGGATCGGTTAACTTTATTTCTTTTATTATAAAAACTTCTGTCGTCCAATTTGGTATGTATTTTTTGTAGAATATATTACGCTGTTTGCTTATTCGTACTTTATCACCAACCTTAAATTTAATTGATTTTAAATTAGCTTTTTTAATACGGTTGTAAAAATTTCAAGAATTTTTTTTTCATTTTTTTTATATACGTCTTTCGGTTTAATTTGAATGGTTGAATGTATTGTAGAGTTGTAATAATCAACTATTGTTGGCAAAATGTCTAACCATTTGTACCTACCTTGATATGAAAATCTTTTCCACATCATTGATTCAAATGTTCTCTTTACTCTTTCAACAATTGATGCTTTCTTAACACTAAAAATTGATTAATGATGAATACCGAATTTCTTCATAAGTTCACTTTTTACCTAAGTCCGTTTGTAAATTTTTTGGTGCAGGTTTTACTTTTTTTTTTAAATGTTTTCCATTGCATCGGTTACATCTTTTGCACTTTTATTTTTTACTCCCAAAGCCCACACGTATTTACTAAACACATCAATAACAATTAGAATATATTTATGTTGTTTGTTTTCTTTGTTATATGAAATTATTTCTACAAGATCTGTTTGAAGTGTTTTATTTAATCCCTTAACAATAACATATCGTCGTATAAATGTTCTTTGAGCTGGTTTATGCAATTTGATTACTAGTTTATGTTTTAAATCTACTTTACTATCCATTTTAAAATATAAGTTAACGTTCTCTTAATTTTTCAAGAATGCTGTTAATTTTATTTGTATGCATGTATGTATTTGTATATATGAGAAAATTATGTTCAAATACCACATCATCATTATTATTATCGTCAAATGTAAACTCTTAAATTCACTAAAGCTAATTTCTTTTTGTTGCAGGACAGTGCATAAAATAAAATTTTATTAAAATTAATTATATGAAATTT